>JAPQRQ010000002.1:2697090-2709986 GCA_037367365.1 Apogon talboti
GTCGCACCTGAGTATAAGTCGCAGGACCAGCCAAACTATGAAAAAAAGTGCGACTTATAGTCCGGAAAATACGGTACTTTAACTGCAGCTCTAACAGAGTGTTGCATTCTGGGTGTGGGTGTGTGTTTCTGGTGGACTTCAAACTGGGGTTCTTCAGATAATACTGGACATAGCACAAGCAGAGAATGTAGTCTGTAAAGAAGCTAAACAACAATACATGGATACAGATGAAGCAGACTTATTAAATATCTCCAGTTTTGAAGGTAAAATCTTCATTTCAGTGACATAAGGTGCCATTGACGTGTCCACACAAGGCCCAAACCTGGAGGAAAGTGTTTGTTTTGCAAAGTATCCATATTAATGTGGATTTACGGTCAGACAGATATACATACATTTGGATCTCAGGACTTTGTTTGGGTCCAGTTTCTAAATACAGTGGTACCCTGACTTATGAGTGCACCGACTTACAAATTTTCCAAGTTACAAACCATTACTCTGACACTTTTTTTGCTTTGAATCGCGAGCCAAAATAGAGTAAAAAGCTTCAGATACGCCGCCACTAGCTGTCATAGCCAATAAATATAAAAATGTTGGAGGACAGCTAGTAGGCATCCTGGTGGTGGATCCTCCATGTCTCTGCTCACCAGTACTGACGGGTTCCTCCTGTCAACCCCATTTTTATATATCCTACTGGGCTCCTGAGACACATGTGGCTCTTTCATCCCTCTGCTGCGGCCCCCTGTGGCTTTGGAAAATTAATAATGAGTATTTAATTTAAATCTATTTTGTTTCAGTTTGTTAATTTTTTTAATATAATTCTAAATGTGAAGATTATGGTGATATTAGGTATTACAGGTATTACCTCCTGCTGTCGCTGTCCAGAGGGGAGGTGCTGAAACACTTAGCTGAGTGTCTGGAAGAGGTGAAAAGAGGTCGTCCAGAACACGTCAAATACGTCTGCACACATCAATATGTGTTGGAGATAAGTTCAATATAAGTTACACATAGGTTTAAAGCACGTTACTCATAGGTTAGAAATAAGTTTTGGATAGGCTAGATGTTATCTCCACGTGTTTCGACTTATGAGGCTGGAACAGATTAATGGCATTTCAATTCATTTCAATAGGGAAAATTGATTTTATATACGAGCAAATGGAGTTACAAGCTCTGTCATGAAACAAATTAAACTCCTGTCAAGGTACCACTGTACTGGACTGTGCCTCCGATACAGCTTTAGTTGAAGATGAGACAGAACTTTATTGTCATTGTTCAAAACTTTGTTAAAAACAACAAAATAATGTTTAGCAGCTCTGACATGATATTAAATATAAAAATGAAAAAAGAATAATTAAAAAGTACACTAGTAATAAAACAGGCTTCAGATACAGGAGTGATATTGGGCTGCATCAAACAGATTTTGAGTAAAATGTTTCCTCTACTATTAAATCGTTTAAAAGTAAAAACCTAAATTGACCCTAAAACATGTTTTAATGAAGTCCATATTTGACCATCAGATCTAAACATACACATTAATATCACCAATAATAATGTGTTATTGTCTTGTGTTGAAAAAATTATGCACAAAACATTTACTTTATCTTTGTTCAGCATTTACAATATTTAATTATGCAAAAATGATGCAGTGTTTGCCAGTTGATATTACAGTATATACTGTGTATATTTTGAGGAAAAAGCATCTAAATGATTTGTGCAGAATAATACATATCACTTGGGACCATTGGGTTTCCGTATAAATCACATTTTACAGTACTGATTTATGCCTGTGTGTTCATTCAATTAGCTGAATTGTTCCCTAAAGTTGAAATATTTTGTCTTTGAATGATTTCATTGTTTTGCATAAAAACAATTATTGTTTCAATAAATGTTTCTGGTCCAAAAATAATTATAATACCATACCAGAGTCATTAAAAACCCATTTTGATTTAATGGTAATCATCACTTTTCACTCGAACCTGTTCAGTTTAATTTGCTTTTTGAAACATAATTAGTAAAAACCTTTAGCGCCCTTCTTTGTTTTAACTCGCCTGGAGATGAAAGCGGCTCTCATTGAAGTGGAAGCTGAAAAAAAAAGAAAAAAGAGAGAGAAATGGGGAATATTGAGCAGCTGACGGAGGTTAACAGGTTTTCCATGAGCATGTTGTCATTTTTCCTGCCTGTGTTTCATCATCGTGTTCGCTGTTGCTTTAATATCGACTGTCACCGGGGAGCGACACAAATATGTACCATCGTCTGAGGCGATGAAGAAATGAAGAACACAATAACATCAAACGAAAACAAAGTGCTTGGCTCACTTTAAAGACAACAGCAGGAGGAAAAAATGACACTTTACAGCAAAAACAGCCGTGTTCATTTCCATATTAGATGTCGGCTTGTCGAACCTTAATTTAAGGCCCCGGAGGTGTGGGCTCCCCGGAGGATTCCTCCCCGTCAGAGGGAAATAAAAAGAAAAGCTTCCCCTCCAGAGCTGATCACCTCTTTTGTTTCACCGTCTGAGAAGTTTCTGTTTTCTAAAAATACAACGTCTGAGCGTATAAATCGCGTCTCGGTCTGATTTGTTTCCCCGAAGGCCTCGGTGAGTGTTTTCTCTGTCTGATAACAGTCACTGCACTAATATTTTTAATATCCAACCGCATACAAGGCAAACATTTACAGAAACATTTACATTTTCTGACATGAAGCGTAATGTTCTTAGAGCCAGCCCATATTTAATAAAACATCCCACATACCACTGCAGCCAAGGATTAATCTAATTTACCGTTGACAGGATTCACATGTCAGTCAGAACGTCCTGGGGGTCCATCAAGAGGTTCAAGAAGAGTTTCAGGAGGTTTAGAAAAACCTCTTTAGGGGTTTCTTACAGGGGTCTATGGGGTTGTGTAGGCATCGAAGGGTCTATGATGGTTCTGTGAGTCCTGTTCATAGGTTTCAGTGGTGATGGCACAGATGTGAAGGACAAAACCCCATTACAACGACTGAGAGAAGGTCATGGCTTTAAGGTAGAGGTGCACACTTAATGTTTCACTGGATCCTCTGTAGATGTCCATTTATTTCTGTCCATAGTCCAGATCTTGTATTAATGATGGAGAGTCAGACCACTGTGTAAAGTCTACTCTGTCATATCCTAAAGATTCTCAATCTGGTTCAGGTCTGGACTCTATAGTGTCCAATATATGTGTCTCATGCTCCTGAACCACCCTTTTACAGTCTGATTCTGATGAATTCTGGTGTTATCATCTTTGAATACATGTGTGTCATCAACAAAGAAAAACTCCACTGATGTTCAGACCAGGTCATTCAGTATATTCTGGTTCAGTTGAACTCATTAATGTTATTGAACCCAGACTGGACCAACTGAACTGACCCAACATCCTAGCACTGACCCCACAGGCTTGTATTGTAGGCACTAAGCATGATGGGTAATCCCTTCATCATTATGCATGAACCTGGCCTCTGTATTAATTATGGACAGATATTGATACAAATGAAAGTCAACTCTCATCACCAGCACATACTAACATTTATGCTGATGAAGGGGAAAAATTAGCCAATTAACACCACAGGACCTTTGACAAAGCATCAAAAAGCAACACAATGCAATGAGAACCACTAAGAAACAACTCTTAGAGTTGGTGAAAGTGAGTCAGTGATAAAAGCTAGAATCATGGTTGTTTTCTCCACTGGACACATCTGTAAATGAAAAGAATGGAGTTTGATGATGAAATGTTAGCGTTTCTTCTACACGGGTGAGGTTGATTATGAGGCTTATGAAGATATTGAGTTATTATGGGATGTTATTATCTTGCTAAGTTGGCATTTGTTGATCAGACTAAACTGTGACAGTTCTGACCTTGTTTGGATGATTCCAATTTGTGGTTTTACTGTGGCTGTTTTCTGTGTAAAAACAAAGCTAAGATAACAGAGCTGTAATGTAAACTATCAGCTGACACAATGCATGAAGAGTATAAGATACAATGTTATTTTGAGTGACTGTCAAAATAAGCGTCTATGAGTTGAAGTTTGAAGAAGAAAGCTTGATGCTACCATAATACAGTTGTGTGTAAACAATTAGCTTTGGCCTGATACAGATACAAAGCATTGATTTGTTGGTGGTTTTGGTCCCGTGTGTGTGTTCTGGTGTGTGACTTCCTGCTGATGTTGGAGGTTTGGAATATCACTACTACATAGAACAACTATAAAGGTTCTATATAAATGAAGTTAAAATCAGGTTTGGTACCAGCCTCTGTTTTACTTGGTAACAGATCATAAAGTGAATCAATGGTATCTTGTTCATACTGGGTTCATTTGAGGGGTTTAATGTCCCTTAAACTCTTGAGGAATCCCTGAAAGGTTTAGTGGAACGCAGATCACAAAACTGGTTTCAGGGTGGTTTGGGGAGTGTTTAAAGGTCACAGAGGGAGTCCCAGGTGTTGAAGGTGAGGTAGGGGTCACCAAAAGGCTTCTGTGATCCCTTAAGGGTCTAACTTTGGGAGGAATTCCAGATAGGGTTTCAAGGATCCTGGAGGACATTCCTCGAGTCCAGAAAAGTGTTCTGGGGTCCCAGAGAGGGTGAAACAGCCTTGGATGGATTCCAGGGGTCCATGAGGAAGTCTTCAAGACTCTTTTGTCCCACAGTCCAAAACTAACTGACAACACAAACCCAAACTCCAGAAGGAGACTGTTTGGTTTTGTGTCTAAGTGAAAAGCTGGTTGAACTCTGGATGTTGATCCTCTCTGCAGGGTTTCCTGTAGTTCATCGCAGACTGCTGCTGGCCATGCATTAAAACCAGATTACACCTCTGAGACCCATGTGAACAGCATTTCCAAAACACAAAAAGAAAGTCGCCGTCTTTCTGCAATGTTTTCCTTTAAAAAAGAAAAAAACTTAAAGTGCTGTCAGGGTTCCTGCAAACGGAAAACTCTCAGAGAAGTCGAAGATCCCCAGAGGAACCGAAGCCAGGAACATGTTTAACCACCGCAGAATATGTGGAGGGTTTTTTCCTTTGGGTCCGAGGAGAGGAAATTCAGCAGTGTTTTATGACCCCCCCTCAAACCCGGAATGACACCAGAAGACGAGGTTCAGGTTTCAGATGAGGTAAACCTCCAAAGTGACCTCGGCTGTTTGAGGAAACAGTGGGCTGTGAGCAGGAAAACACTGAAGAAGAAGTCTGTCTAGTGTCCTCAGGTGAATATCAGTGTTCTGGATGGCAGGGAATTCAACCTTGACATCATGCTTTGCTTGAGTTTATCAACTCAATACGATCACTGTATTTTCAACGTTTTATTTATTGGATTTTCAAATAGATATACAGTTATTACAACAAAGCCTCATCCATTATCACTGAGGTACGATTTGAATAAAATACAGTCCTTCCCTAGCCTGATTAGCGTTTATTTTATTATCATTCAGCCTGGCTGATTCATTATCTTAAACAGGATTTAAGGTTTCAGCAAATACTGTACAGAGCTGGATGTATTCCCGGTCAGTATGTAGAGAAATGTGGTTCTGTGGAAAGAATTTGATGCTCTTGAAAACACCAAGTAACTACTAATACATGATACATTTTATGAGTTTTTTGGATGAAACTCAATTATGACCATTACTTACATGAGCCAGGCTAACATTAAACAGATTTTACTGTTATGGAAGAGATTAACTTGAGCTGCAGGAGCTGAAATCTGGGATAAAATGCCAGAATATGACAACCTTCTTTCAAGCTTGGAAATTTATTGCAGCCACACAGTGCAACATGGATTGAACAAACATGTACAATGATAACACCTACTTAATCTCAGGCTACACTGTAAATCACAGTATGAGAGTTAAATGTCATCAGTGTTCATCATCTTTCAGTTCACTGTGGTTTCAAACAATGAAGCGAAGTTAATGGCGGAACTTTTCAATGTCAAAGGTGCAGGGGAATGTCAGGACTCAAGGACAGACGTTAACTGGAGATGACCAGTTGGCAAAGAACGTTTGAAGTTTTCATTTTTATCCGCAGTACATAGACTTGCACATTGCATTGACAAGTGCATCATTTCAAACTGAATTTCTATGAGTTTAGTCGTAGACTGCACCAGCTTCACTTTGAGAGGTTCAGACTATATTTTTGACAACATTTTTCACATTATGTTTGGTTGCACGACTAGGAGAGTGTAATTTAGGATGGCCACTATTTAAATACAGCCACTAAATATAGGGTATAGTAACATATTCCAATGTTTTGTTATCTGTAGTATAAAATTTTCGTTTCCTCTCAGTCCACTTGGAAAATACAGACAGATTCTGCAACAGCTTCATCCTTTAAACCATAAGACTCCTGAACTCGTAATAAAGGAAGCCAAACACCCAAAAGGGAATGAAACACACTAAAAAATACACTGTTAGGACTGTTTTATAGACTTTTAAAACAGATTTTTTAAAATAGTATGCACACACCACTTTTATATCACACAGCACTTTTATATATTAGGATTGAATATTTGACCACTGTATTTATTTTTTTCTACTGTGTTCAAGAGTCATGCAACGAAATTTTCTTCAAGTGCACTTTATTTTGCATGTATCCTGGAATGTCAATAAAGGGATCCATCTATCTAATATGCTGAAAGGAAGTTTTATCCTGATGATGCAAAGCTTTAACCTCCTCAGACCCAGGAGCCCACAGGTTTTTGAGTTTTGGCTTTTTTAAATTAAATAATTGCTTATATTGGAAACATCATGATGCAACAGTTTTTTCAGATGCATTCTTAAAAATTTCTATGGAATGTCATTTGTGGTGGACAGTTGTTTCTTTTTTTTCTGTATAAAGCTGTGAATTTCTTGTCCTCGTACGTGGACAGTGGGTCCTAGGAGGTTAAGACAACTTTGACCATTTAATGCCAAGCAATGAAGACGACGACTACGCCTTGATTATAGGAAAACTGTACTTTTGACCAGTTACAGTACGTTACACAAGGCTACTGGCAAAAATAAATAAAATAGAAGACAGAGGGGATTAAAGTGAACTGAATTCACACGCTAATGTCAGAGACACACCTGTCTACCAGTTGCAGCTGGTCCATAGGGGGCGCTGTGGTCCTTATTGGGATATAATCTTCATTTAGTTCAGTCATCTCCTCTTTGCCTTCTGCCTGGTAGAGAACATCGCCACCATGGCATATGTCCCAACCACCTTAATATGGACTCTCTAACTTTGTCTCGTGTCCATCTACAAACATATGTACCTCCTCTCTTTTTTCAATAACACTAGTCCAGTTTCTGGCACCATGTCATTGTTAACCCAGGCCCTGCTATATTACTTCCACTATGGAAGTAATGTTTGTGATTTGCATGGTTAAAATGGCAGAAGTTTTATACCAGATGCTCTCCCTGATGCAACGCTCCCCATTTATCTGAGGTTGGAACTGACACTTGAAAACAACTGCTAGACCTACAACTGGAACCAGTGATTGTATTACAAAACAAAAACAGAAAAAAAACAACCTTGGTTTGGATGTTCAAGTGAGAGTATCCCTTATCCTCCTAAGACCCAACTATGGTTTTTTTTGTCCATGTTTGTGGACAAGAGTTCCACAACTTAATCTTTAAAAAGAAAAAAAAAGCCACTGCAAAGGACATTTATCTAAAAAAAAAATTGAAAATGTATCTGAAAAAAGTGGTCAATTTTATGCTGTTTTCAGTCTAGGCAATTTTTTCATGAAAAATTCAGAAATGTGTACTCTCCTGGGTCTCAGGAGGTTAAACCCAAGGAAAACACAAGTTTAAACTCTCAGAAATGTCACATAGAAACACAAACTCTGGCAAAAAAAAAAACGCCACATGATTAACCAGTGTCACAGAAAAGACCCCAAAACTGGAAAATAGAAAACAAGTCATCAGTTTTTTTCAGTTTGGTTTTGGAAGCAATATTAAAAAAGTATGTTTTTTAAGTGAACAAATGAAATGAACATGTGGTACAGAGCAATTTAAAGCCAACACGAGTGGTTTAGTTTCATGAATGTGTTCTGTTAGAGTGTGTCGGGGGATGCAGCCTTACATTAACCCTGCTGTGAAGGTTCAGAGGATGAAGACGAGGAGGAAGAGGGTTCGCTCTCCTCTAGCCTCGGACATGAGAGAAAGAGAATGAAATTTTAAAAAATGAAAGAAAAAGTGAAGTGAGACGAAAAGGTCAACCGTCACACACACACACACACACACACACACACACACACACACACACACACACACACACACACACACACACAGCGGCCGTCCTCGAAGGATTGGAGCGTGTGCAGATGGATTCTGATTTTTGTGAAGATGAAAAAGGACTGGTAGACGGTCGGCAGCAGCTGCAGCTCCGCTCTGCTGCAGAAAACACACAATATTTATCCTCCACTTCAGCTGTCTGCCTTCACAGGCCGACACAGCAAACATGAGACGTATCAGCCTGAGAAATGTCTGTATTTCCTCACAACACCTGGGTTTGTACGTTCACATGTCTCTGTAGGTAAAGGATAGCTGTCTAAAGGAGAATATCACATGTTTAATCCAAGTCATGCCAGCCCTCTTTTACTTTCTATTTGTCCTGTGGTAAAACTTATCTAATGGTGACTTATTCTATCTGGGTTAAGGTTAGGGTCTATCTGTAAAGGCTGTAACCTTGCATGCCATGACTCTTCCCTGCATCATGTTTCTCTTTTATTTTGAAATATATAATGGTTTTATTTTGAAGCCTATATCCCTGCAGTGAGTTACTCTTTTATTTTGAAGACCACATCCCTGCAGTGTTTTATTGTGAAGTGCATCATGCTTCAATTTTAAAACTTGTATCCCTGAACCATATTTGTCTTTTATTTTGAAGGTTGTCTTGCTGCAGCATTACTGTTTTTTTAAATGCCTCATGCTTTTATTTTGGAGGCCGTATTGCTGCTGCAACTTATTGTGAAGTGCATCATGCTTTTAATGTGAAGGCCATATACTTACACCGTGTTACTCTTTTATTTTGATGGCTGTATCTCTGCAGCGTTTTACTGTGAAGTGCATCATGCTTTTATTTTGACGCCCCTCTCCCTGCAGCAGTGCCAGTAGCAGAGTGTTTGTGTGTTTGCGGAGACAACAGTAATCATGTCTTCTCTAAGTGGTTTACATGGTGGATTCATACACAGTGTGCTGATCATTATTACATCCTGTTATTGGAGCGCAGTGTGGCAGCGCACACAATTACCCCGACAACACACAGCCCGTTCAATATGGCAGCTCTAATAATAGACACATTAACTAAGCTCCAAACAAACTCTGAATCCTATTAAGACGCTGCGAGTTATTACTGCAGCAGTAATTATTTCCCTCTCTGCTCACACACTTGTCTTCCAGGATAATATGATTCAGAAAAGCCTCTGACAGCAGCTCTCACCTCGTCTTCTCTTTGTTTCACACCAACACCTTTGAATATGTGTTCAGGCCTTTTGTGCTTCTGCAACGGCAAATGTCCTACATGATGATTTATATCTATTTAAAGTATTCCTTATTATTATTATCATTATTTAATTGTCTCAACCAGAGGGAGTGATTTTACCTTTTCATGCATTTACTCATGACTTTAGGTAGTTTATCCATTTATAGGGCACTCATTGAAATACTCTGAAATTCAAAATTTCAACCTTAGTGTGTTCTTCGTCATCTACCTCGTCGGTTGGCATGACAACACTGTCCCTCCTCCTACCTTGCTAAAAAGTAAACACATTAAATAAAACAACTGTTAAAATCACTCATATTCACTATTTACAGCTTCAACATTTGTCTAAACAATAATAATAATAATAATAATAATAATAATAATAATAATGCATTTGATTTCTATAGTGCTTTTCAAGTCACCCAAAGCGCTTTACATTATTGATGCATTATTCTTTCACTCTCACATTCTCACTCTAAAATCTCTCTGAATCACTGTACAGTGTTATAAAAACCAACATGCTTCTGGAGATTGATGGGATTTGCCCGATATTTAATCTTTGTGGAAATTACCTAAAATAGTCACTTACCCAATAAAGGGTTAAGCTTGAGGAACTGACTGATTTATCAATATTTAGTATTAATTAGATTTTTTTTCTGATGCTTTGAATCCACTGTGGGAAAACAATTATGTACAAATACCCAGATTAATATAATATAATCCTAATAATCACTGTACCTGAGTTATTTCAAGAAGCTATACCTCACTTTTCTTACAACTTTTTCCTTTGCTTCTCTACATTTCACACAAATATCTACACTTTCTACAGGCTTTCGAACAGGCTCAGTACTTTCATGCATTCAAGGAGGATCATTGATTATTTCTATTTTGCGTCATTGTGTGCCGTCGCAACATCAAAACAGATTTCATAATAACAACATAAAAGATGTAACAAGAAAATGATGTAAAAGATAGAATAAGATCAAACAGACAGTAAATAGAGTCTGGATTGTGGAAATATGGGGCAGCATAATGTTTCACATTCTTTTGCGAACACTGGAAACTGATTTGCACGTTGGATTGAAGTTAATGTTCATTATTTTCTGTCTATTGTCTTTTTTGTTATCTGACATGATATTATAATGACATAATAGTTTAGCGTTCCTGTTCACTGTGATAACTAAAGACTGAAATAAAGCCAAAATGCATTTTTTTCCCTTCATACATCAAGTCATTAAATACAACCTGAAACGCAAAAAGCACAAATTTAAAACAAATAACCAGAAACAGTGGAATTATTATAAGGTAGAAAACACCAACAGAAACTAATAAATACCAAATAAATTCAGCACAAAACATAACAAACATAGTCTGACCTTTGACCTTTGTTCCAACAAAGAGGAAGTAGCTAAACAGGAAGCTACTTAAACAGGAGGTGACATCAACCAAGAAATCTAACAACCAATGAACTATCTTGAAAATCAATTTGTACAAAATAATTCACATTAATGAAATACCATGGCTACTTACACATGGTTGTTCTGTCTGTGTTGCCATGGCATGACCATAAACCACGTGAAAAGCCCAGTCTATGGTAAAGTAACAGGACATCTATGACCGGTAGTTTGTTACAGAAAAAGACACTTTTTCTTCAGTTTTCTCTGTTCTTGATGTAATAACACTCAACTTTAATCTAAGCTTTAATGAAAATATACATGATCTGTGAATTAAATACAGGAAAATACCTGATTTGCACTTAAAAATACAAAATACAGAGCATAATGTTAGCGTAAATGGTGATAAATCTCTTAAGAAAGGTTAAAAATTGAGAAAAATTCATTTGGAAACTGACACAAAAGTATCACTGGGTCTTTATGGGTTAATGGAGGGCGCTATTGAGGGAATAAATCTACCAAAAATACCACAAAATACCGTTATGGCAAGTAGAGTTACATTAACTCCAATGCTGTTACACATGACATCAAATATGATTTACAAAACCATTGTTTATCAAAGGCCCCACATTGTGCACATTTCATTAACATTGGAGGAAAACCAAACAAAGCAAATCTATTCCAGTGTTTTTTATTTATTGAATTATTTTCCTGACTGCTAGTTGTAGTTTTTGTTAACGTTACTACCCCTGGTCGGCAGTGAAACCACTCCTGACGGTGTTTCCCCTCAGAGCTGCCGTCAGCTCGACCACATTCAGAACCATGTGATCAAACATGTCATGGGAAAAGAGCAAACTGGACCAGGGAGCAGTAGCAGCCTCGCCACATGAAATGATTCCTGGGAAAAATCTGGCAGCCACTCTTCGGATTAAGTCTGTTCCTGCTGCCAAATGAAGCTAAAATCAGAAAAATCTGGCTTTTCTTCTGGTGACCGAATGAGGTCAGCGCAGGAAGTGAACGAGGACGGACATGAATCAAACACGGGGACGTATTTTAGTGTCACTTAACGAATTTATGCTCAAATAAAAAGTTGAAAAGGTCCATGTGGACGCCTGTTTCTGTGTGGGACTGGGATTGATTGATGGAGGCTGTTTGTCCAGCGCTGATCGAGCGTGGCCCCCTCCTCGCCGCTGTTTAACATGCAGCGCTGCTCTCTGATTGGAGATCTGTCAATGGAGGACTTAGCGTGTGGGACCGGCCTCCCCAGGACAGAGGTTAGGCGGTCCTGAGAGGACACCCCCCCACCCCGTCAAACTGAAAGATTGACAAGAGGATTAGAGCTGGAGTGCTGGCCTCGGACCCTCTGAACCCCCCAGGTCTGAGTTCAGACTGACAGATGAGACACACACACAACAGTTTATCTGCAGAGTGATGCTTTCAGGAGAATTTAGTGACTTCATTCAACCTGATCGTCTCATTAATATCGTCAGGGCGTTTCTCTGGAGAGGCCTGTGAACACAATGCAAACCAAACAGCTCCAAACCAGGACGGCAAATTGGAAATGTGAAGGTTTACCCTGGAAATCTGAAGCACATTTTCCAGTGATTATGAATCAGATTTTCTTAAAGCCCATCTTTGTTTGTGTATTTAACATAGTCGCTCTGATCGTCACAGAAACCTTGGAATGAGGCAGGTTGTTTATTGCTTATTCCAGTGTGCAATGTTTGTTTTTCTTTTTGCTAGTGTTTAATTTTCTTATCGTTGCTGCTCATTACTATTATTATTTTTATATATCATTATGACTATTACTGTTCCCACCTTATTATAACATTTATGCTGTGATTATTAAACTATACATACATATAATATACATATATACATACAACATAATTAGCTTATTATTATTATTATTATTATTATTATTATTATTACCACCTTGCTACTTGTTGTTTCTACCAGTACTTTACAATGTACAATTGCCTGTTTTTTCACATCTGTTTTCTTTTTTAGAGTTATTGTTTTTGCTATTTTCTTGTAGTACCAT
>JAPQRQ010000002.1:2742596-2775985 GCA_037367365.1 Apogon talboti
AATAATAATAATAATAATAATAATAATAATAATAATAATAATAATAATAATAATAATAATAATAATAATAAGAATAACCTAATGTTGTCAAAACCAGGCCATAATAGTAAATCAAGGTGGTTGATCTTTAGTGACATATGCTGTCAGTGAACAATAAATTAAACATTACTTTATCAACATTTAAATATATTGACATGAATTATAATAGGCAGCATTAGTTTTTATAGCAAAATGTATTTGCATTCCTTAATCATTCATATCATTCCACTGAATTGTGTGAATTTTGTAAATGGTCTGTCCCTTATTTATTTACTTCCTACTACCTTCCTTATAGGATTCATTTGTCTCTTAAATTCTTTATTCTTTGCACTTTATAAAAATGTACACTGATCACTTGCAAATATTGTAAGTACACTCATTCACAATAAAAAAAGCAATATTTGTATTTAATGTAGACAGGGTTTAACCCTTTAACCCCTGAGACATTATTTCAGTGAAACAGGCAGTTGTGAATTTTTGTGAATTTGCGTCTGTACAGCGTGGAATATCAAAAAAAGACAAAGAGAGCAATTAAAGTTTGATAGGGTTGGACTAAATAAGGCACTCAGAACGTAGATCAATAAGAGATTTAGGATGTTGAACATGAACTGTGAACTGGAACACACTGACCAACAACAAGGATTTGAGTTTGGGCCCAGTAGTTTTTGTTTTGCGCTCTTTTGTTTTTCATAAATCAGTCCAGCTGCTTTTTGACACCTGGTTGAGCTCCAAAAAGCAGTTACACAGTCAAAACTCAGTAAAAAATAAATAAAGGAAAATCACCACAATACTGCAAACAACAGTTAAAACAAAAAATCACACGAAAGACGATGTTAAAAAAAAAAAAGCCCAAGCCATTTATTTTTATAGTGAACTGAACAAGGTCTATTCTATCAGTACATTTGGAAATTTTTCCTACTGAGTAAAAAGTAGAACTTTTACAAATATTTAAAATAAATCATACAGTCAGAACGCTCATCACAGACACGTCAGGGGTTAAAAGGTTAAAGATGAGCAAATACCTATTTGTGCAGTATATAATTGAAAACATAACACAAAGAAATGTGTCTTTATATGTGGTTATTTTATGTTGCATCTTGATTTTTGTGGGTGTTTCAAGTATTTATCTGGATATGAAATGACCAATATCAGGATATAAGTTTTTGAGGTTAAATAAAGTGATCAAATACAATACGTATGATGTGAGCAAAGTGAAATCTTCTGGAAATATGACAAAAGAAGACTTAGTGTTGTAGGTTTTGTCCTTGCCTTGTCTTCATTTTTTTTATTTGGTCGATGCTTCAGTGGATTCCAGCTTTCATCTTCATCTTTTGCTCAAACAATTGTTGAACAACTCATTATCTTTTACCTTTTCACTGTTGAAAAGTTCAAGTATTAGAGTTCTAGTAGTAAAGCAGAGGTTTAACTGTTTTACCTCTATGTTTGTGTCCCTCATGGACACTCATCACATTGTCTAATATCACATGAGTAGAAAAAACAGATTTATTTCAACGACATGTCTATATGGACATTAGGCAGATATTAACATGATGCATTTTAGTGACTGGACAGTTTTCACATTATTAGTGGAAGATTAGAAGCCACCGCTAGTGTCTCTGGTTTCTGATTGGACAATAAATTACCTTTAAAGGAGCAGTTCAAGCATTTTTTTCTGTCAGATGGATTTTTCTTTGTTTATGCTTCTGCCTCCTTTTGACTTTTCAACAACTACTATACTTTTTCCTCATTTTCAGATGCATTCTTAGTATCCATGTTTCCATCTGACAGAACGCTGTACTCCTGACGCTCCTCCCTGCTTTTCTTCACACTTCCTGCAGGATTTTCCCGCTGCTGTATCTACACTATATCTCCTCTGTTATCTGCGTGTTCGTGCTCGTCAGGAGGCGTCAGGTCGGCTTGCGGCCGTTCGCCACTGGCAGCTAAACGATCCGAACAGGCCCGCGACTACAATTATGATGAAATCAAAGCAATTTGGTTGTTTCTTTTTGTTTTGAGTGTCTCATTAATACGAGCTAAAGAGCAGACATCAAACAGAATCCACAACGACGAGTGAATCAAACGCTGAAGCCAATCTCCATTCATTTGTTTCTCTAAATCTCCTCCAAAAAGAAGCGTCACCGCTAATTGCAGAGTTTGATGTGCGGCTCATTTGCATGTGGGGAGTCTGCGTGTGTTTCTGAGCAAAGGGAAGGAAGACGACTTCCTCTCACCTGAGGGCCGACACAGTTACACCTTTTAAAACGGCAGAAAAAACATTTGATTAGGGACTAATCATGATTTTCTCTGAACAACACTTTTAATATTTCAGCTCCTTTGCCGGATGCAAATGAGCGAGGCATTAATCGCATCACACATTAGGAAGTCAGAGCACAGCACAGGATCGTCTTTTTTCATTGTGTAATTAGGGCCCAAATGTTAATGAATTATGCTAATTCCTAACAATTAGCATATAATATTGGAGACAATCAACAATTAGCATATGCTGCGTTGAAGACAATCAAAAGCTGCTGCAGTCCCATGCCGCCGCTCGGCTCGGCCTGACGTATAGAAGCAGGCCGCCCTGCATGCCACGCTCATCTGATTACATGCAGATTCAGCATGCTAATTACTGCACTCAGCCTCCGTGATGCACACACACAGGGGGAGGGTGGACGACGCCGAACCCGTCTGGGATGTACAAACACAAAGAGGAGGATGCAGCGGTCGCCGGGGTGACGGGATGAGGATGCTGTTCGCCTTGTCGCTGTTTGTTGTTTCTGATAAAAAGGTGGAGGTCGTGACCTGTGAGGCTGTTGTTCAGGTCTGGGTCGGACCAGGAGGTGCACCATTTCAATCTGTAATTAAAGAGGAGTTGAGACACCGGTTCGGAAATTTTGTGGTGAAGTCCATTGTAGGAATGGTGACCAAGCGAAAAGCAGTTTCTCACAGATTCTGCAAGAAAATGAGCCAGATCGCTACAATGTAAATGATCCAGTCCACCAGGGTTGTTTTACAAAATAAGTATAGTCGGTGGATGGAGGTAAAGGGCAACTTTTGGGTTCAGCACTCATGAAGAGATAATGACATTGCTGCTGCATGGAATTCCCATTCCCACAATGCACTTTGCGACAAAATTTCCAAAAAAAGGCCCGGGTGACATTTAGGTTTGTTATGTAAACAAACGGACTGTGTTTATGATGGAGTCATCTTCGAAGTTATTCACAGTGAAGGAAGTGATTCAGGTGCATAAGCACGGACAGACTAATGGATTAGTGATAAGGATATCACTGTGGTTTTACAAATCTGAAAACAAATGTGTGATGAAAGCCTTACACTGCTTTAAAATAAGTACAAGACACAAGATGTTAGCCCATCTTTAGTGTGTAATTCAGTGATGAGAATGAGCATGATGCTGTTTCATAACATCAGAATAAAGAAACTGATGGTAATCTGAGTTCTTATTCAACAAAACAATGTAAAAGATGAAACAAGATGAAACCGACAGTAAATGGATGCATCATGATGTTGTCAGTCGTGATCGTGTCACTGAAAACTGGTTGGATTTAAGTTATTTTCCATTGTTTTCAGCTTTAATAGTTAATGGTTTAATAGTTTTTACATTATATTAATATGATGTGAGGTTCTGTTCACTTTGCGCTTTCAGTAGAAATGTTCTTCAAAGACAGTCCTGGACATTTCATTTTTACTGCAGTAAAGGAGTCAAATCAGTCCTTCTTCTGTGACCGGAGTCTTTTTTCCACATGTCTTTGTTTTACTGGATGAAACGTGATGACGTTTGCCACATCTAAGCAGCCACTGAAGGACTACCAACCTGAACCCCATGAGCAGACAGACAGAGAGTCGACCTGCAGTAATCCGACCTGAGTGGAGTGTGTGGCGTGTTCCATATCTCTGAACATACGACCCCCCCCTCGGTTGGTCCTGACATACACCAGGACTCCGTCAGCTTACGTTGACGGATGCCAGTCTGTCTGACAGCGGGATGAAGCTGCAGGTTCAGGTTTCTCCTGTTAACAGCACCAGGGCCAGACAAGGCCGGGATCTCAGGGCCACACATCAGGGGATGGTGGGGGGGGTTCACGGGGGGGTACGAACATGGAGGGCGGGTTAACTCAAAGGTAATTGAAGCGGGCTTTTGTAGGAATCTGCTTCGAACCCACAGGAGAGAGGGGAAAGAGGGAAGAATGAGAGTTTTAATGAATGGAGGCCGTCATTAAAATGATAACTATTTCCTCTGAGATCACTTCCAATTTAAATGTGGGAGGGGGGAGAGATGTGCAGGGGGCGTAATTGAAAGATATTTTTTTCTTCTTCTGCCATTCAAACTGTAAATCTGAATCTCAGGGAGGGGAGTGGGATTGTTTGGAGCTATAGCTCACTAGTTCCAATTACTTGTCTTTGTGCAGCGCTCAAAGCCGTGAGGGAGACCAGAGCTTTAACCCCCTCAACAAAGAAGAAATTAAAAAGAAAGAGAAATGTACAAAAAAGACGTGTTTTCTTTGGATGTGCAGCGGTCAGCGGAACAGATCCATATCAAACTGTTTGACACTGAAACGGACGTGGAGAATGACTAAACTGATGAACAATGAGGCTGAGTCACATGACCAGAGCAGCTGCACTCACATCCACATACGAGGAGGCTTCGAAAAGTTCATGGAAAAAGGACAGTTGGAAAAATATTTTTATATTTTCGGCCAAATTGTTATATCTATATAAAATGAATCAGCAGTGTCATGAGAGTAAAGTTACACAAATATTACAGTTTGGCCTAAAATATGACTTTTTATGTAATTGTGCTATGAGGCTAACAATATGCTCCATCTAGTCAGTACATTTCTGATACCGGCCTTTAAGTCCATCTGTGTAAATCTGAGGGCCGTGTGATTTCAACCATGTTAAAGCTGTGTTCTTTTTCCACAAACTTCCATGAGCCGCGTCGTACAGACATGGGTTCATCTGCTCACGGATCAGGTAGACACACAGGAGGTGCAAACACAGGTTTTATGTTATTTTATTTTATACCTGCAGCCTAATGATATGCATGTGTTCCTGCGACGTGGTCAAGCACAGACAGGGAACCAAACCCATAATGCATAGAGTCTGATGATGAAACAGCCTGAAGAGATAGTTTTTATCATATATATGAAGGAGAACTCAAAAACTCAATCAACTCAACAATCAATAAAGAAAAAGAACTGTATTTGTTTCTGTTAGTCAGAAGGAGTAGGAAGAGCTAAACCAGGGGTGTCAAACATATGGCCTGTGGACCAAACCCGGCCCTCTAAAGGGTCCAATCCAGCCCACAGGATGAATATGCAAAGTACAAAAATCACACAGAAGACACTGACAGTCAAGAGTGTCCCTGAGTCTTGACAAGTTGTATTGACCATAAAGTTCCACATGCCTGTTCCTAATGCTTTATTTATTTCTGTAAGTTTAAATGCACATGTATAAATGATAAACTGAGGCATAATATTGTTTAAACTGTCTTTTCTTTTCTCTAGACATTTCTGGTTGTTCATATTTGTTCAGGTTATTCATATTTTTTTGTGAAAGGATAGTTTATAAATGTAAACATTTTCATATTGTGATTTTCCTTTTTTTCACTAAAAGAAAGAGAAAAATTTGGAGTTGTCATTATTTATAAGTTATGATTCTATTAATTCACTGTTCTGGCCCACATGAGATCATATCTGACTGAGTGTGGACCCTGAACTAAAATTAATTAATTAATTAATTAATTAGCACATTGTCTGCAATTTTAGATCTTAGTTTTTAGATTTATATGTAATATAATATTTATCTATAATCCCACCCTAGTTATTATTATAACCAGTATATTTATATAGATATGTATATGCACATACATGTACATATACATATATACATACATAAATAACCATACATACAGACCTGCATACATACTTAAATATACATACATACTGGTGTCACTCTGGGTCCAGCTCTGATTCTGTAATCGGACTGAAGAAGCTGTGCCATTTTTCCTGAGGTGATGTAGATGCCACTCTATGATTGTTTTTATAAAAAGGACCAGATGTAACTTGAGGATGATCAGACAAAATCTGATCAGACAAAATCGTCCCAAAGTTTTTCATTATACGGATTTCCATCCACCCTAAAAGGCTTGAGCCCTAATTTTATTACATTAGATCTATGATTGTTTTAATCTGCAGAGTATATATGTGCTGTATTTTTACATCCCATTAATATAATTTGATTATCATCATGACAACCTGTGCATGTACAACAGTCGTCGTGGGATTTTAACTCAGCTCAACTTTTCCTTCATACAGAGTCAAACTCACATGGCTCTCATTTTCCAACAGATCTACAAGATAAGTCCGTCTGATAAAGCATCATTTACTCTGATTTAAGCGTTCTTTGATACAGAGTTTGTTGTAAGCGAGTGCAATACACAGTAAAGCACTAGTCAAATCAATCACAGTTAAAGTCGCTTCACACCAAGCATGGGTTTGTGTCGAAAAATATGCAGAAAAATGTATAAAAATGATTTTTATACATTCTCGATAACTTTTTCCTACATCCACACAATATACCTACTGAACTTTTTCATTAAATAACCTGTATTAGGCGGTGAAACATCACCTTTATGTTCACTGTTTGCTGATATATTACTGTGCATTACATTATGACATATAATGTCATAATATAAATATATGTATAATTTCTTTTTTTGTACATATTTTAATTTGGATGTAGATATATTTAAGACATTTTATTTTCACATTTTAACTTGGATTAGATGCAGGTTTATGGTTTTTTTGCACAGAGGGCATGTTTTATGCCTTTCTCCAGAGGACTTTCTTACATAATACAGTCAGGCCTCTGAAAGTGGAGGGGCATTGTTTATAGTGGTTATAATTCCCAAATGTTTGATGCAATATTTGTGTTGAACCCCTTGAATTAAAGCTGATAATCCAGCTTTATTGTTTAAATTCAGATCCACTATGATACAGAGCAAAGGCAACATGAAAAAACTAGTGTTACTGTCCAAATACTTATGGATCTGACAGTGTACACATCTTATAATGAAAAACTATTAATTACAGTGATTTTTTTTTTCTTAATTTTTGAACCATGAATACAAAAAAATCAACTCAAAAATCCCTCAAAAGCAGCAGTGGTGGATCTGCCCAGTGACCCCGTTTACATTCACACTAAAACTGATCATTACCTGATTTCTGGAGTCTTCAGATTATTCAAGTCAGTTTTGTGTCTTTGTAGATCCACTGTGATCTGTAAGTTTTATTGCACATGTGTAAATGAGAAGCTGAGGTATAATATTGTTAAAACTGCATTTCTTTTTCTTATGAAATTTGAGGTTCTTCATGGCTGCTCATGTTATTCTCTTTTTTTAAAGGATAGTTTGAAGATGTAAACATTTTCATAATGTAATTTTCTGTTTTTCACTGTTATTATTTTTCTGGTCCGACCCACTTGAGATTATATTGGGCTGAATGTGGCCCCTGAGCTAAAATGAGTTTGACACCCTTGCCCTAATGTAAATAACTGTCCAATAGGAGTAGAAATTCCTCATGTAACCGCTCCAATCAGATCACTTTATCGAGTATTCATTAAGTTCAGTTTGAATCTCTAATTAGAATTATTTCAGTCGCGCTGAGCAAACAATGTTTGTTTGTTTGTTTGTTTGTTTATTATTTGTTTCGAGCAGAAGAAAAGAAAAATCTTTTTTACGTACAAGGAACCAATAGCACACTGTTCAAATCACACAAGTTGATAAATAAAAGTTATCAATACATTATGGAAATTTCCATGCACATTAATAATAACAAATTAAATATTGCTCGAAAAGGAGTGGGAAGAAGAAAATTTATATAATCCCACTCTCATGTAACTACAGCTTCACATCAGGCTTGACACTAACACAACATTAAAATGCTTCTTAACCATCACATGTGTCGATTTGCATTATGGATACCTGCATTCTGTCCCCATAAGTGACTGTAGAAACAGATTTAAACAATTAACATAAGTAATACTTGTCCACACACACACACACACACACACACACACACACACATCCTGACCTCCACCGCTCAGAGTGAGGGAGGGAAGCAGATGAACAGAGGAGTGTTTTGAGCGTTGACTTCATGAGTGCGCTAATTGAAAGCCATTATGGGCCACATTATCATACTGTCACACTGCAGGGACGAGGCGCTCGCTCGGCGCTCTGAACTCAGCTCACAAACCGGCTCCGAGTCCAGACCCACTGTTTACTCTGTTTACAACATGTTCACACAGCTGTCGGACAGAACGCAGTTACACTACATTACATCTGAGCTGGCTGACAGGCCGAGGCAAACACAAATATTGCATAAGACAATATTTACCAAAAAACATCGTGCGTCTAAGAATGCTTCAAATGAAATGATGCAAGCGACTGAGAGAGAGCAGCGTCTTCATTTTGCTCAATATTCCTCACACAATTGAGAGCTCGGGCGTCGGCGTGTTTATCAAAGAAATGACTGATCATAATATCAGCCTTATTGGTCTCAACAGAAATGCCACAACCATCTTGCAGATTACTCCTTGATGAGGAAAATGCAATTAAAACGTCAAGTGCGTTTTATTAGATTCTACCCACCCTGCAGGGTTTTAGCAGCGCTGGGAGTCCCCCGATACTCAGGCGATGGATGGCATATATAGAGCTGCGAGCAACATTAGGAGAGTGGTGCCAAAATAACAGCGGCTCGCTCCCCAATGAACCGCCTTTCATCACCATACAATGCTGAATATGAAGCCTGCATGCACCAGGCTTCACTCACTTTACTCACACTCTGGGCTCCTCCGCCTCATTTCAGACTGCTGGATCTGCAAACACTAATAATGTGCAAATGCAAAGCTTTTTTGCAGTTTTTATACTTGTATTTTTATTTAACCTGTATTAAACCTTCAATGAGATTAATGCTGCTTCCATAATGACGCAGATATTTTGCAAGATGGAAACTTTTGTCTACATATGGGCCCCTCCTTCACACATAAACTTGCAGAAATGTCGATTTTTAAAGACTGCAAATGAAGAGATTAAAAAACCATGGTGTCACATCCCTATTAGTGCATGTCTGTTATTGCTTTGTGTGCCTGAACCTTCACATATAGTAGTTAATATCTGTGTAGAAGTCAGTGTATGACCTGCACAACACTGAGGTTAACACTGACACATATACTGGTGTTGTGGTAAAATCTATATAATACCATAAAATTGGAATATTTTTGTTTCCAACCACATTCTTGTTTTTATTCCTATTTATACACATCAGTAATCAGGTGCAATGATTATGTACTGAGTCTAGTTACACTTTATCAAGAGTAAATTACATTGTCACAGTCATTTCATGAGAAGAGGTGAAAATATGTGACCTCTTTATATACTTGCAACAGTATACAAAAATAAACTTCGACAACCCAAAGTCACACTTAAGTTTAGAGCTGAACTTATTAAAGCTCAACCTCATTACAGACTATGTTTGCTACGTCTAATATTATCTGTATCTCCTCACTTTAAAGTCCAGAAACAGTGGTTTTATGTGAACATTTGTTGTCATTTTTGCATTACAGTCTGGACAGAAGGTCACATGGACAGACTTTTTAACCTGTTACAAGTCAAGACAAGAAACAACACACTTCATAAGGGTTGTGTTTACATGCCCACCACTGTCTTAGTTATGAGACTTTTACCAGTTTTGATTATATTTCTGATGTGTTTGCATGGAATGGTGATGAAGTCTCAAAGGCACTGGACACTTTCACAGCTGTGACGCTTCAACATTAGTTCAAAAATGGTAAAAATAGGTGTTAGGAAGAAATTATCTGCATATTTGTTCCTTAAATCTCTGTCTCTTTTACATTAGTCTGTCATAAATGATGTTACATATTCTTCGCACACACAAACCAAAGGTGTTGCCTAAACACAGAAATATCTGGTTCTTCATGTCCCTGTGTTTATGATAAATAGTATTAGACTCTGTGGTGATTGTACAGGTTTGTAGGGAGGATTCTTCAGTAGTTGTAGTTGTATTGGAAAATTCATTGCTTATGTGTCAACAAGTCGTGGACATTAGTGACATGTTCATTTTATCACACTGAGCCATTGTATTTTCTGTATTCTGCTCTGTTCCTGTTCAGTTAATCATATTATGTGTTTTTTACCTTTATCTTGGATTAAGGTGCCAGTTCTGGTCATGTTCATGATATTAATTGTGCTTTGTGTATTAAGCAAGAGAGGCGCAAATTCAGTGAAAAACTGGCATAAATGCACAACACTGGACCTTTTTATTTTGTGAATAACACACAGGGGGCAGAACCTATGGGCAGCACCCATTGCCAGTCAGAAGTGACGCACCTGTGTTGTTTCCAGGTGCTCAAGTGCGAGTAAACAAGCAGCAGTCAGTGAGTAAGATTGAGTGGAAAGCATGTGTTCAAGAAGCAAACTATGGCTAGCCATTTTGAGGAAATGGGTGTAAATGGTTACCTATTCGATCAGATAATATGTCATCTTAGACTGGTGTCTGCTGCAAGGGGTCAGTGACCAGTCCATCACAGCCCAGGTAATCGGACTAAACAACGGGTCTGTGCCACTACTGGTGTTGGAACAGCCTGTGAAGGAGGCAACATGTCACTGACCATGAATGACTGATGGAGCAGTGACTTAATACTCAACAATGGATAATAACATAAGTTACCTGACGAAACCACAAGTATTATACGTGTATCTTTTGAAATAGCTAGCAATGAAAATTCACTACAGGTACCCTTTAACAAAGCTCTGACATCCTTACTGAGGGTGTCTCTGTGTTAAAGACAAACCCACAAATCAACAAATGCACAGTATGTTTATAAAAGAAAAGGAAATAAGTAATTTCCTGTCACTTGATACAATATTTTCAATTTATGATGAGACTAATACAGATTAAATTAGACGGAGAGGTAAAAACAGTTGCTTATATAAGTTTTGTCTCTGTGTGGTAAACATTGAACTGATAATTCATTTGACTGTATTTACTGAAACGAGTCCACTTCAGCTCAAGTGGGTTTAATTCTATTAATGCCAACATCATGCTGTTGGTGTTGACATTCTCTGTAATTTAATCAACAGCTTGATTTTGCTCATGACTGTATTGACTCACACTCACACAGTAGATAAAATATTATTGTCATTGTTTAGGACCAGTTTTCTGTTGGTTTGTGATCCATGAATGGGTCACAGTTTCATTCTGAATGGATATCACAGAGAGAGAAAAAATTGAAATAGGATTTTGATTTTTTTTTTCTTGACAGATGTGTGTGGAAAAAGCAATAATTATTTGAAATGTGACAGTTTGATGCCCCGTCCACACTAATGCAGGTATTTTGTAAAGCAGATATTTTCCTTTACATTTGTTCCTCTTGACCACACGAAAACACCGGTTTAGGTCACAAAAAGAGAGATTTTTAAAACTCTTTCCACAGGGTAGATTTTCTAAACTACAGTTGGCCAAAAATATCACAATGTGGACAAAAATACGACTTAGGCAATTATGCCATGAGGCTAACATTATGATTCATATTGAACCATTCAGTGAGTCTTGTATGGAGATACTGTGGGTGGACACACTGTGATTCACAACAGACTATATCAGGTTTTTACTTTTGTTTGTTGTCTCTATAAGTGCAGGTGAAGAAGTAGTGTCTACAGAAGTTGGACCTTTTTACCAACTGACTGTGTTTATGTTGTAAAGTGTCAAAGTTAAAGTGAAAAGTCATGTCAAAAACAGAACATATACAGTAATTTAGAAAAACAAAACATTCAGACTACAGGTAAAAATTATCATTATTATAATAATAATTATTATTATTCACTTTTACTAAAGTTACTACTACTTAAAAATTGTAATAAAATGCAATAAACAGGAATTTCCGAGAGCAGCAAAACAACCAAGATTAAGTGGAGTATAAATAAATAAATAAATGAATAAAATTTTTTAACAAAACATAGTAAAACTAAAAGCAAATGCTATTACATGGAGATGTACTTGTATTGTTGGGGATAAATTATAGAACAATGGTAAAATAAATGTGAAAAAAAATGTTTTCTTTTGGCTTATGCATATATTTCTTTCAGTTTTTGTTCCACTGATGAGCATAGTGAGTTATGAATGAGCATTTTTCATCTGTCTGAGCCTCTACAGTCACTCTTTAATATAAGTTATACATATTTAACTGTGTGTAGTGACTTAACGAAAGACCAACGTTCTATTAAACCAGTGTTAAGTTATTTAAAGAGTCCAACCAGTGTCTGTAAAATCCATTTCACCATGAATGCCTCACTTCAGGTGAGTCATGTCTGACCTTAACACTTCCAGGTAAACTATTTCCTCATACACGACATTTAATGAAGAGGATTTCTCTCTCAGCATTTAGAAATAAGACTTTTAATGTTTATGTCAGCTGTAATTTCCCATTAATTACTGGATTCGGGAGGATGCAGCGTCATGACCTTTAAACAGGAGTTTGTTTGGATAGACTTGATAAGATGATGCTGACAGTGGAACGGGGAAAAAACACAAATAAAAAAGGAGAAGGAAAATAGATCTTTTTAATGGAGTTTAACAATCGGTCTCTGGTGGACTCATTAGGATGACCAGTTTGACTTATTTTACAGCCACTGGTAATTAGTATCTGCAGGAGTTATAGCTATAATCAGCCAAGTTTTCCTTTGACTTTCTCTCCGTTAGCCATTAACTTTGGTGTTATACTTGCTCCAGGAAGGCGGTCAAATCTGTAAAAAGACAGCAGCCGTAAAACTAATAAAACTGTAGGGTTCCTTCTGGGGAACTTTAATACTTCCAGCGATATGATAATTCTTTTTACTTCAAAGCAGCCGTTAAAAAAAGGACAATTTTCACTGCCGTGTGTGTCTTGATGGAGCTGTGAAGGCCTTGTTGGATTTGACGGGTATTCTGGGTAACGCAGTCGGCTCCTGTCGGCTCTTGGGGGGGTTCGGTGCTCATGATAAATAATAAACAGCAACAGCCCGAGACCACCGAGGCTCTTTGGTGGGGAAAGACAAATATTTTAAATTGTTTTTCCAGAGAAAACATTTTAGCATCTTATCTGTATTCCCTTTTAATTTCAAACAATTCACAACGGCACACGAGGACACATCCTTAAATCAGCGGCAGAAGCAGGATCTCTGTTTTAAAAGAGCCACACTAAAGTGCTAAATCTCATCTTAATACAGATTGGACTCACAAACAAACAGTGTTAATGGTTGAAGATACAGCAGGAAAACCTGTGTTAGAGCTCTGTTTTCTATTACAGCCGTAACAAAAGCTCCTTAAAATGAATCTGACTTAAAACACAGGATGAAATGAAATAAAATCTGTCTTTTTGAGAGACAAAGACACGGACCAAGACCGGACTAGATACACAACAGGGTCATTACAGCAGAATCTTTCAAATAATACAGATTGATATGGTTTCACTTGTAAAGGCCTATTTTTTGGCAACTTCCAGATGATTTTTTTTCTTTTTTTCATTGAAATTCATATATTTTATTGTATTTAATTTAATGGTCATGTAGATGTTCATAAAAGATCAGAGTGAATTCAGAGGTTATGATAATGACAATGATAAATTTTATTTTGAACATATAGTAAGTAGGAATAAAACTTAAAGATGAGCAAAAGGCAAAGAGAAACCACAAATCTGAACAGAACACTCCAAAATATCGAAGGCAGTAAGTCAACCCCCCCCCAAAAAAAGTCACACAATGTACAACTACCTCGTTGTGGCTCCTCAACAACACTTTATGTCCAAAATGGAATAGGAAGAAGCTGAGAATATACTGTTCGACGACAACGGGGAATTTTATCAGAAGAGAGAAAAATGAAGAAAAAGTGACTTTTTTAGCCATATATTTCATTACCTGATCATAAAAACAAGTGTGTCCTTCCACTGTCATTGATCCAACTCCATGGGTTTTACTGGTGAATGTTGTAGAAGATGATAGTGTTTCCATAACTACTGAGCCTCTGAACATCCGAATGGATCATATCTGATGACTATGCAGCCCATGGAGTTTCACAAATGATAGTGGTTGGAGACACTTGTTTTTATGTGCACTTCATGATATATTTTGTCATTTCTCTGTTCTAATATAATAGCATTTGAATTTACTCTGAGCTTTGATGAACATCTACATGACGAGTGAATTAAATAAAGAAAATACATTATTTTCACTGAAAAAATTTAAAATGCAAAGGATAATTTTACAATAAGTGGTGATAAATCACCTAGTAAATGTTAAATGGAGAGAAAACCACAGAAACAGTGTAGATTTTTAATGTGTCATAACACATTATACTACTACAGAGGTGAGAACCAGCAAAATACAAATATCTTCATTACTGTATATAACTTTTTGCTTTTACTGCCTACATTTTCAAACAAATAAAAGTACTCTCTCTCCCTTCCATTTTAAAAACAGGCTGTTTGCTTTAGTTTTAATACATTCAGGGGAATTATCCATCATTTTTATATTGTATCACCAGATGACTTCACAATAACAAAACGATATCAACCTAAATGGATGAAACATCCTTAATGAAAATCATACATGACAAAAGGATGAAAACATAAAAGATGTAATAAGATGAAACAGATGGTAATAGAGGTTGGACCATGGAGAAAAGGAGTCCTAATGCTCTTAGTGGTCCATTAAATGCCCAGGAAATAATAAGTAAAAAAGGGTTTCCTCTATGTTTGATTACTGAGTGAAGACTTAAAAAAATGTACATCTAGAAACTTTTCTAACAGGCTTTATGTCCTGGTCTTTCCTTTTCCATTTGTTCCACTGCGTTCAAACGATTTATTTCCTGTTTTTCCACCACTTGTGTTTCCTGTTTTATTTTGAAAGGTTTAACTGTCCTGTCTTTTCAATTTCTGTTTATTCTAATCACTTCATCACCTACACCTGTTACCTGTGTCCCAGACAAACACCTGCCTGATGTTTGGGTTCAACTGTCTCTGATACACCTCCACTGAAGACAGTACAAGTCTCATCATATAAAGGTAAGAGTTTACTGTAAAGGAGACTAACTTTCAGTGGAAACTAAGGTTAAAAACAAATGAAATGGTTACCAGCAAACACTAGCAAGTGAACTAACGATAGTTAACATCTACTGTATCTAGGGATGAGCGGCTAACATTAGCTACTTAGCTAACTACAATTAACATAATTTAGCTTGCTAACCACAGCTAATTAACAGAGTCTAGCTAACCTGTTCCGACTGAGGGCAATTATCCCATGATTTCCTGGTACTCAATAATGTGCTTTCATTTGGCGGAGTTGAAACTAATATATTTATATATATTTTTTGGTGTGTTCTAGCTGCGTTTAGTTTGAAACAGTACATTTGATAGTGATAATGATTCTTTTTACATCAATGTCACAGGTGCTACCTTTATTTTGAACCCAACTCTACTGAGAAAAAAAATTCTTATGTATGAAATACATTACACAATTTTGGGAATGTCATTTTCAGCGGCTATGCTTAGAAATATTGTTAGGGATGAAGTTCATATAAGCCAAAGGGGCAAATTACAGGTAACATTAACACATGTGCTAACCAGAGCTAACATTATCTATCAAGATAACAGCAGATACCATTAACTTGAGTGTTAATAGTGCAGTTTGCTAGGTCAGTCAGTTCAAGGGAAAATAATATGAAGGAGCCAGGGCTTTTGAGAAAATATTTGTCACTGTAGATACAGTTTGTTCAACCATAAAAGACATAAAAAGCCACCAGTGACCAAAAGCGTCTACTGAGCTAAAATGTTTAATACCTGTTGATCCACTAATCCTATCAATACATGTAAATAATTGAGGTAAAATGTAGTGTGTCATTAGATATGACCCATTTGGACGTTGAGGCCCTGTAGTGAAGGAGGAAACACTGTCATCTTCTGTAACATTGATCCACCAGTAAAACCCATGGAGTTTGATAAACGACAGTGGATGGAAATACCTATTTTATGTTTTGTTAATAATATATTTTGCTGAAAACGTCACTTTTTTTCCTCAGTTTTGTCTGTTTTAGTATAATAACCTTTGAATTTACTCTGAGCTTTTATGAACAGTAAATTAAATATAGGAAAATACCTGATTTTCACTGAAAAATGTAAAATGCAGAGGAGAATATTGTAATAAATGGTGGTAAATGACTTGGCAAATGTTAAGCATAGAGAAAAAGTAATCTGGAAGTTGCTACAAAACATGTTTAAGGGGTTGAATGACATATCCTGTGTTTGTCTGCAAAAAACTGTGGTTCGTCCTCATGTTAAGTGAATGGTTTTTAAGTTAAGACATAAAATTAACATTTACATGAACAGGCAGCCATAAGAAAAGAACAGGATGTAGTATTCAGTGGGTAAACACCTTAAATTACTTATCAGAGGAACCATTTTATCATTACTCCTTGTACACCTGTTCAGTGCTCTGAAGTGGGATTTTTGGGATGTTTTGATGTTTGCTGCAGGTTTTAACCTACCACTCAACCCTGTCTTTGGTTCAAGTTTAACTCTGTCAAAGGTTGAAAATAGAAACTTCTCCAAGTGCTCATCAAGAGACAACAAGACCTGTCTGAACTCATTTCAGTGTTGTTGTCTTTTTTTATATGCTGCTCTTTTTACTGCCCATCTAATGGCTTATTTATTACATTCATTCTTTATAAGCTGGCTCCTGTGTGGCCTCATTACGACTATAGCACTGCTTTGGAATTCCAGGATAATTATGAGCTTCATTGTTTTAATAAGAGTCTCGGTCAGCCCGGATCTCTGCTACATCTTCATAGGTCCCAGAGGGAAATATATGAGGGCAGCAGCAGCCGAGCCGGACAGATGGAATCAGACGCACTGCAGGTAAATATTTATACGCTGCTTTGTGAACGAGGATACTTGAATCTCATCAGCTGTCTTGTAAAAAGTGGTGTGATGTGGTGTAAATCTATGCAGCCTTAATAAGACTGTGATGCAACTTCAGCTTGTCTGCTATCTCTGAAATCAAAGCAGCACTTTTCTTCTCATCATGAGGTAATGTTTGGAAACTCTTCGTGGTTCGGCTCAGTTAGAGCCGCAATCAAAGTTAACATGCCACAAAAATATCAGAGCACAGAGATAATACGGACATGTGATGATGCCAATTCATAAACGGCTCTAACCCACTTTGAAAACTCTTTTTAGTTTGGCAGTTTGGAGAAAGACTCAGATATTAAATCAAAGTCAGATAAGGAAAAGTCTGTATTATGCAGTATGACTCATTTCAACATATCAAGTAAATTGGTGCCCTATAATTATTTAATGTGGAAGAATTACTTCAGTGTTGCAGCTTCTGCTTTTTATCAGTTAATTTATAATAATATGAATTATAGTCAATACACAAAGTTTAGTTTAGATCTACTAAACTAACCTCTCAATCCTCATCACTGAAGTTTTTTCCCCTCCTATAAAATCAATAAATATTACATCTGATCGTTTTAGTGATATTCACATATTAATGCAATTACCTGGTTTAGTGTATTCAAGCTAAGTTGTGTGATAAACATAGTACAATATAATAAAATATGATTACAAAATGGACATTTTAATAAAATTCAAGAATCTTAACACCCATGCACAGTACCGGTACCTCACTGTACTACTAGTACTAATGCTTGCTTATGAATTGTATTAAATGAAATATAAAATACTGCTATTGGAAAATATGTTTCATCCTAATATGTGTAATTTTAATATTGAAATAACAAAACTATGCTGTAAACTAATACACTGTAATTCCACAGCACATTTACAAACAGTGGACATGAAATGATCTGAACTTGGTTAATTCAACATTATTCATATTTCAACACAGTATTTTCCTTGTACTGTAGAGCTGCAAAGATGAAGGGATCAGTTGTCAATTGTTAAATGAATCAAATTGTTTCCTAATCGATTGACCTGTTTGATTTGTTTAGAAAAAACAATCAAAATTCCCTGATTCCTGTGTCTTATGTCCTTGGGTTGTGACATTGTCACATTAAAAATTTTCATTGATTTCTGACGTTTTAAGTTTCACAAAACTTGAAAAAACTTCAAAAATATGTTTGTAATAAACAAGTACATCTAAATACAAATTGCATCTTATTTTTACTACTGTCATAACACAAATGACAAAATATCTACTTCTCAAACCAAATATTTAGACTGTGTCTGTACACATTTACAGATCTATTTAGAAATTTACACAGTTGTCTCAACATTTATACACCTGTGTCAAATTACAAATCTCAGTACACATTTACAGATCATTTACAAATTATTTTATACATTTACACATCTGTTTACATTCACACAGGTTGAGATACAGATACACAACACACTACACACATTTGCAAACAATTATGTTATAATCCCTCTGTGCGTGTTGTGGGGCTGAAGACATCTGCACAATAATGTCACAAAAATTGTTGCCACAAGAGGCTTAGACCTTAAAGTTAAAAATATGAGAAACGTTTTGTTTTATATGTATAAATGTGTGTTTGTATGCATACATTGTGAAGTATATATTTTCTGCTGTATTTTACATGTGTGCTCTGGTTCTAATTGGATTTCATTGTCTCAGTGTTTGTTCCAGTTCATGCGGTTTAATCCAATCTAATGTAAATGACCCGCTGATATTAACAAAGTGCCACTTCGGGGCTGATCTTGTTCTCATTGTGTGTCTGTTTTGTGTTTGTATCTGCAGCTGTTGATCAAGAGGCTGGAGGTTAAACGTGCTCATCTCTCTGCGATGCACCTGACTCCTGCATTTCCATCGGCCCCTCCATCCCCCCGACGACGTCGAGTGCTGCATTAAAGGTAATGTACGTCCAAACAGCCGTGCAGTGCAGGCTCTAACCTCCGCGCTCCCCGTGGACGCTCGATGTGCTGCTGTAAACGGTCCTTGGCTTTGAAGGACATCACCTGTTGTCCATAATGGAAAGCCCAAAATCGCAGAACGATGTGTCTCCTACATGAGCTCCACGGCCGTATTATCTAATCAACTACTTACAGCGAAGAAGATTATTTGCAGAGGCCGTCTTTGAGTGGATAATGGACCGGAGCCAGTTGCCCCCAGAATCCATTTGTGCCCCCGATGCTGTTGCTTGAAGCCTTTATACATAATCGTCTGCTCTCGGGAGACATCTTAGGGGGCTGCTGGGACAAACGGACCATTCGGAGACACTCCTCCGCTGAATTCTTACCCAGATACCAGCGCTGAGGCACAGTCATCCCAAAACAAACACTCATACCCCAAAGACCTCAGAGGAGCACTCAGAGGTCTGATGTTAACAAATACTGAATATATCCTGACCTGATTATTATTATTATTAATGTGTGTTCATAGAAACAGTTAAACAGCATGTTGTTAAAATGATCTAGGGTGGTTTGTCAAATGCACACAAGCGTGTATACATAAAATAAAGCAAATGACAACACTGGTAAAATATTTTCAGTATAACCTAGCAAAATAAATATAAGACATAATAAAGGCAGCCACAAAAATAGGTAAAATAAGGCGTATCTACACACGGGTGAAAGCAAATCAAATACAAAATCAAGCAAAAATTATGAAATAAAAGTTTTTAGCAGGAGGCTCACTGACTCTGCTGTAAAACAAACATGTTGTGTTACAAATGTCAACAATTTTAGTTTCATTACTTACTCTCACAGATGAATTTGATGCTAAAATGAACTGACAGGAAAAAAGGCTTCACTCTGGATGTGTCCGACTGACAACACAGTTTATTTTAGCCTCATTTAGTTAATACTGTCACATTTTGTATCTTTATGTAGAATTTTAATTTCTGATAAATAACTTAGAGACTTTAATCTCTTCTGTTTTAACTAATGATGAAGGATTAAAGATGCATAAAGACAAGACAAAATGAGCTATGAAGATGTCAAAAGAGATGATATATATTTGTTTATTCGTGTGGATTATTTATCTCTTCATGTTAATATATGCAGAACAATCCCTGAGGTGTTTCAGATTGTTTGTGAAGCTTTTTCACGAGGTCACCAATAGAGGAGTAGCACGGCTACACTACATATTCATTGAAATGGACAGTTTAATGATGATCCAGTAGCATTAACAGTTTCTCTTTGAGATTTTTTAAGTTGATGGTAAGATTTCAGGCAGTTTCCAGTAGTGGAGTAGTAATAAAAGTGTGCTCTGGACAGGTTGTCATGTTTATAAAGTGTTTTAGGACCTTTTCAGGTCGCTGCTTATAGGCTGTGGTAGTGGAGTAGTATGGCTTTAACCACACTCTGACAGCCCTACACAAGTGGTGGCAAAAGTCTCAGTCGACTATCATTCTGGAAAATTTGTGTCACTTTCACTCTTAAAGACCTACAACTATTTGTATGGCAACTTCCAAATGAAATTTTCTCTACATTTAACCTTTTTCAATGATTTATCAATATTTATTATAATATTATCCTCTACATTTTTCCTTTTTTCAGTGAAAATCAGGTATTTTCCTATATGTAATTTATTGATCTTGTTGATGTCCGTAAAAGCTCAGTTATATCAAAGATTATGTAACTTTTTCAGGAAAATATATCATTAACTGATGTAAACCCAGTGTGTCCATCCACTGTCATTGATCCAACTCCATGGGTTTTACTGGTGAATCAATGTTGTAGAAGATGACTTTGTTTCCGCGGTAACTACGGAGCCTCTGAACGTCCAAATGGGTCATATCTGATGACCATGAAAAGATTAATAACTGCATTTTACACCAATTATTGACATGAATTGATAGGATTAGTGGATCAGAAGTTATTAAACATTTCAGATCAGTAGATTCTTTTAGTCTATGGTGGAAATTTAAGTCTTTTAGGGCTAACATACAGGAAGCAGCGACTGTGCCTTTACAAAACAGTATCAGAAAAATTTATTTTGGTGGAACATTCGCACATGGGCACGTGAACTGTTGTATTAGAATGACTCAATCCCTGCAAAACATAATGCTATGCACAATGTTGTATGTCTTTTGTTAAAATGTGAGGTTGTTGAGGAGTAACACTCAAATGGCAGAAGAGGAGGAGAATGAAAACTGAAATAATCACCAAGTGGTAGGATTATTCCAACAGAGTACATCCCATGTGGCAGAGTCTGTAAATGGTTTTTCTGTACAGCATTAACAGATGCATCCAGATGGGTTTCAGGTTGTGTTTTTGTTTTTTTGGTAGTTGCTAATCTCTTCAGATGGCGGAGTACTAAGTCAATGCTAGCATGGGCTCCAAAAACTGTCCATTTTAGACAGGTTTTCATACATTTTTCCAAACTGTTTTAGGAGGTTCCAATAACATTAATAATTGCTCCCTCAGGTTTTTCAGCTTCTTTCCAAAACTTTTTCCTCTGGTTACTAATGGTCTCCAGTGGTGGAGTAGTGAGGCTACTGGATTGCGCTCTGAAAATGGTAATTTTGACCAAGTTAACGGACGTGTTTCTGTAGCGTGTCGGGCGATTCCAGTAGCATTAAACTACTCCCCTGTGGTGATTCAGAATAAGACTTCATTCAGGTGGTGTATTAAGGATGTACTTTGTGATCTGAAAATGCTTTCGGTTCAGGTTCTTTAGGAGTTTCCAGTGGCATTAACAAGTGCTCCCTGAGGTTTTTAAGGTGGTTGATGATAGGAAAAACTATTCATGTCAGTCTCCCAGTTGGAGATTATTGGACATTTCTGACGGTGTTTCCAGCTAAGACCCACAACTTTCAGTGTAGATTTTTTTTCTTCTTCAAACTCATTGTTATGGAGTATAATGGTAAGGAGGACATGTATTTTTATGGAGAAGAATTGTGTGAAGTTCACAGGTCAGGGTAGAGGGAGAGTCCTGTAAACGTCAGCTGTTAATACTACATAGAATAGAATAGATCTTTGTTGTCACTGTTACAGGAACAATGAAAATCAGTTTAGCAGCTCTATTTCTTATTTAGTAGCTAAACACTTAAAGTGCAAAGAGATTCTAAAAATATCGCACAAATTTATACTGAAAATATATATTGAAAAGTATTGACAGTGTGCAAAGTCTTACAAAGAAATACTGAAATATACAAAAGGCTAACTATACTACAGCTAAAAGAAATATATACAACATATAAGAATATATACAGGCAGTATGGGAATCTTAATTTGAACCTTAACTCTGACCTTTGACCTTCCCAACACTAAAATTGGTAATATTCAAATATTATCTGATTCATTTGTTGTAGCATAATATTGATTGGTGTTTGGAAAATGTGGTCAACATATTAAAACGTTTTATACTCAGCAGTTGAGAGTAGAGACTGTGTATGTAAGTGGATTATCTGTTGGTTTTAGTTTGGACTTTGGCTGTCACCATCTCAGTCTTATAGTGTCAGGAGTGAATATTAGGATGATACAGTGGAACTGGGGATGAGTGAAGTGTGATGGATGTGCTAATATTAAACATTAGTTACACGAATGGGGTAAACATGACAGAATTATTTGATGATCTTGTTATTGTAACATTTTAACCATAACTAAAGTAGAGCTGTCTGCCAGGGGAAAAAAATGCAATATTCAATAAGCAAACTCTGAAAGTCCAACTCAGCAGGACACTGTCAAGAAAAGCCTGACATCAGAGGAGTAATTAACAGGAGGACCATCTGTACACTTATTAGAGACTCTAAATAACATGAATGAGACCAGATTGACTCCTAGAAAATTTACATTAATTTGGTATTTGTAGCCCAGCATATAAAGTTGTCATCAGCAGTATTACGGTTCATTCACACCAAACAGTCTGTGCCATGTCAAGGAACATTTGATTTTTAAAATCTAGTGACTATTAATCCAACTACTGGAAGAGGTGAGATCAGGCCACTGTACGCAAGTATAGAACAGTCCATAATGTGTACAATGTTGAAAGTAAAGCCAAACTGGAACTCCTCCACTCAAATTGATAATGCAGCTATAAAAAAAAGAACTTTAAATAGGTTTGTTAGGTCTTTCTCTTGTGTGAAAATAGTGGAATAGTGGCTATTGGAAACTGCAGAGGAGGGAATGCCAGCTCCAACTGACTGAAAAGGAGTCACTGCACCCGAACTAGCTGGATATGGAGACTGTGTGACATGTAACTGGTAATGTCAGGCTAACAAATGAGTAATTTGCAGTAATTTGCACAACACTGGGCATGTGAGAAGGCCGTCATTGTGGCCAAAAAACACCATAAGGCGATGACGATGCTTAGACCCAGAGTGTTAAGCCTGATGTGAGCAGCTGTTTCTGGTGCGAGTACTTCTGCTGGCTTCCATTTCCAGCCGCGGTCGCTGTCCCGTGATTGAGAGTCAAGTGGTTTTATGTGCGACTCTAGTTTGTATTGACATATTGAGTATCCATTTCTGTTTTTAAATACTCCGACTGATGACAAACACAAGGACGGTTCGTCTTCTGGATCATCATCTGCTCGTATCATCACCTTCGTTTACCCCAGACACCCCCAAACACCTCAGACCACCAGGGTTTTAGACGTCAGCAGCACTGTGATGTCAGTGTGTGGCCCGTTTCACCGCCCTCCTGATTCATGGCCTTTTGCCTCTCAGAGCTCGGCCGTAAATCTGCCACACTAGCAGAGGATCTTCATCCCGCTGTCCAAAACATCTCCCCGACCGCTCGCTCTGGGCAGGTGCCAGAGTTTGAGTCTGCTGAGATCATTACAGGTATTAGTTACCTCCGCCTCCCCCACCCTCATTAAACATGCTGAATCCATTTGTTTAGCAAGCAGCTGAGGGAGAGACGGAGAGCTCACCCAGGCTGGGGATTGATTTATTAACACTGATTTCGGCCTCTGAGACCGTAGTGATGATGATCGCTCTGCTTCAGGAATTTCAATGGACATGAGGAAAGTTTGCTTCATGATTTGCCTCGCCTGTATTAATGCAGGCTAATGTGAAGGACGCAGGTTAAATCTCTCAGTAAACGGTCTGAATAGTCCAACTAAATGAAAAAAGAAAGGTATGGAAGTCCATTTATGCAAAGGCATAAAGCAAAAGTAAATTAAAAGTTGAGTAAAAAGTTTCCCAAAACATGATTTTGTTTTACATAATCTTATAATGAAGTTATGAATAAAGTATCTTGTACTTTTGGTTTGATAAGTAGTATTACTGACTTAGTACTCATCACATTTCAGTATCTCAGAAGTGATTAGTCATATAAAGTTATACAGTAGAACATATATAAAACATTTATTGGGAGATTTTTACCGTAAAATATCTGTGCACACATCTACTGTATAGAAACATATTTGTATAATTATATATATTATATGCATGTATATTTGCATTAAAATAAATAAAACAACTAAAATATGCAAGAATTTATAATGAATACAAAACATTGTATATAAGGAAATACTAACAGCAGCAGTGAATTCATCCTCGATATTGTCTCTGTATTTGGTAACCTGATTAGATAACATGCACATTAAATCCAGATTAACATAATCTGCACATGAATGTAGAATTTGCATAAATTCCACTTTAAATCCAGAATGTGAAGTAACTACACATTAATCCAGAGTAAAAAACTGCAAATTTAACCTAGAGTCAAAATGATATACATGTAAATCCAGAATGTAAAAAATTTAGACATTAACCCAAAATGAAAATAATCTTCACATTAATGCAGAATAAAAAAATTATCTTCACATAAATCCAGAATGTGAAGAATCTTTACATTAATCTAAAACAAAAATAATCTGTACATTAGTCCATGATGAAAATAATCTGCATATTGATCCAAAATGTCAAGAAGATGGAAAATTAATCCAGAGTTTTAAAAAAAGGCCAATTAAATCTAGAATGGACAGGCCCTGCTGGTTAATCCAGAGTGCTGATAATCTGGGCTGAGGTCCGGGTTGTTCCTGGTCTTGCGTACATGGGCCATCCTTCTCCAGGAGGTGTTTACAGTCGGCCTGTCAGGACGATGCTACGACATGAGCGATGAAACGCTCTCTGCAGCCGCAGATGTTTGTCGGAGGTGCCCAGCTGTCTTTGCTGATTTTCTCTCCTCTGTTTCAGTCCAAGCTCTCAGATATGTTTTATGATGAATCTACATATTTCCTCTCTCCGGGGGGACACACATTATTGGGAAGCACTCGATCTCTGCCTCCATTTCCTGTCGGCTCTAATAGCTTCCAGGTGAGAGGTGTTCCTCGGCCCTCGCCTGGGAATGCTTATTAAAACTGTTTTCCTATTGATACAGTTGGTTTGATACTTACCAGATTTGACAAAGTAAAGATCTCATGTTTGGCGTAATGTTACAAGGGAAACATAAGTGAGTTATTTGGCCTCGACGTGCTGGAAACGCAGCGTTGTTAAAGCGCAGGCCCTGAAACCTGAACCGGGGTCCCTCCGCCGCATTTGGTTTTCATTATTTTTTTGCTCCAAAAATTTAACAATAGCACCCAGGGATTAAGTCATGGAGCAGGTCGCAGCCAAGCCAAACATCCTGCCTCCTCCAGAAAAATGAAGACAGATGAAGAAGGGAAGCAGGTGTAAAGTGTACTCTGGTGCTTCGCCTTTTTGTCCTCTACGGGAGGTGTTGTGCATGAAGTCTGTCCTCCAAAAACTGGCAAGAGGGTGGAGGGACGGAGGGGAAACAAAACCACAGTTCAGGAGGTTTTCTGTATTTCCTGCGCATACTAAACACTGTTCATGGGAACTGTTAAAGCATCTGATGGTGTGTTTAATGGGGGTAGGAACAGTCTGTGCGCGCCTACATTTATTAGTCTGTTTCCTACCTGTGAGTGTGTGTGTGGCCTGTGACACTGTCTTTAGTCCAGATGAATCTAGTCCCAGTTTTTCATCAGATGTTTTGAGTCACAGCTACAGAAAAAATAAAAACAAAGCCAAAAGGGCAATTAACAACACTTCCTCAAATCCTCTAATTGACTGTTATGGCATAAAATCTAAATAACAAATGAATGCAGACTATAAATTCTCGTACATTATGGATCCAGCACTTCTGTTACTACCTTTCACAATAAAAGCCCTGAACATATTCACTTGTGTGGCCAAACATAGCAAGACATAATTTACAGTTTTACCTGTGCCACCTTAATTACTACAGTCACATTACATCCTTTAAATCTAGCAAAACAGACACAAGTAACATTAATTATTTAATCTTAATAAATGTGATGTGACATTAAATGAAATGGACCGTTAGAGTGAGTAAATTGCAGATTTATTCCAGTTTGACCATAGTTAGAAACTAATAATGGCAACTAATCAATAAAATATAAAACTTAGGCCAAGTCATTTTCAGATATTTTCATAATCTTAAAATTAAGATTGAAATCATTAATTTCCAATGTGCAATTTAAGTAATAAAAATAACTCCCATATCAGAAAACAAGCACAAATTTCATTTGTTTAATTTCATCCTGTTCCATAAAAATGTAAAGTTCAAGACATTTAGTATAACCCTGGCCTTAGATTTGTAGTTCTGCCGAGAAGAGATGACTGTTAAAGAAGAGAACGCCCATGTCTAACATTGTTCATAAGGTTTACAATACCATATATTATGATCAACTGGATAGAATTAATCACATCTGGAGCATAAAAATAAGTATAAATAAGATTTATCCCATTTCTTGTTTAGTAAAACTTAGAAAAAGATCAACTGTTGAAAGACAGTTAAATATTTTCTAATTAAGACTAAACTATAGTTTTGTACTAAATCAACCTTAATTAGTCACATAAAAATGCATTTTTCTAACTTTTTTCTGGCAACAACTGCTCATTTATCCAATCACAACCAAGCATCAACCTCTGAGGGTAAAAGAAGAAGCGAACATTTAAGCGTCACAACCTGTAGTTCCTTAAATGTCCACATGAGGCTTCAAAAGTGAGTCAGTCCCCATAAAATGTCCATATTAAAATGTCCAACTTTACAGCAGAAGTGTCTTTACAGCCTGGTCTCAGTCTCTATGGCTCATTTCCTTGTTCGTCAGTTGTATCAGTACATACATGTATAAATTCCCGTGCTCTGTTTCAATTAAGTTAAGGTTTATAGTTATGTATAATTCAGGGTGGGGCTGTTTTTGAGTGACAGGTGACCTCCATGTCTATTATGAGTCTTTGACAGCTGACGCAGAGGATTCTGTCGAAGTTTACGATACTTAATTGCATTGGCTAATGTTTGCATTAATTCTTGTTGGATGTGATGGTCTGTCAGCTAACCTGTGAATTAAATATTAACTTATGCCTCATCCACACTAATACAGATGTTTAGAAAACAGATAATTTTCCCTCTGTTTGGGCCTCTTGTCCTCACATAAATGTATTAGGTGTATTAGGTGATCAAAATGGAGATTTTTAAACGTTTTCCAAAGTGTATATGTTCTAAATGATGGTTTATGTAAAGGTAAAACATAGAGATTGTTAAACAACAGCAACACACACCATTTTTCTCATGTCTATTATTGCTTTGTATAATGAAGCTGCAGTTTAGAAGCATTTTTGTGTTGGTGTGTGAACAGATTTAGTTTTTTAACTCGGAGGAAGAAAGTATCTGTTAGTATGGACAGGGCATCACCGTGTTTATACTTGACGCAAACATTACTGCTATCAAACAACATTGGTGGTGTTTAACATGACAATGTTAGTCGATGTTGTTAATGTTTTCAGTAAATTAGCATTAACCTTATGACTTTCACCCCTTTTTCGTCTTCAGCTCACATTTCCTAAAAAAGCCAAATTCCAGGCCTCTAAACATTAGTCCATGTTGTCACAGAGGCTTTGGTTCCTATATGTTCATGTCTATTTATATAGATATGGACCCATCTGATGGTTTCCAACCTGCAGCTCTAAGAGGGAAGCATTCAAACTCCAACAGCGACTGAAGTGACAGCGTGTGCAGACAGATGGATATGTGAACAGTCTGGATGTGACACCAGTGTGTTTCCAGCTCAGCAAAACAGTTTAGGACCATTAACACTGCTCTCATCTCATCGCAGCAGGACAGACTCGAGATGTCCTGTTTTTATTCATCTTATTCACAATGGACACCAGGTCAAAGAGGTTTTAGATCCTGAACATGCAGATACTCAAATACTGGCATCATGGGGATATGTGGTGCATTTAATTCCCCTCTGAAAAAAAAAAAACAAAAAAAAACAATGTTATGTTTATTAATGTGGTTCTTAGTGTGAAAACGTCCCAGTTAAAGTCAAGGCCAGGCATTTGAGGTGTATTTGTTTCCTCTGTTGTTGTGGACCAGTTTGGATGTTTTTCCTACTGCTTTTTACATCAAATCTAAAAGACCGTCATACCTAGACTTTAACCCAAACCAGGCTTGTGTTTCTTTGCTTCTTGCACAGAAAAGGTGTAATCTCCGACGTGCACCTCCTGACATGATAATGAAGCGCAGACAAAAAGGTGCCTGAAGTCAGTTCCTGAAAACTCCTGATCGACAGTTTCTCCTGGATTCAGTAAAGCTGTGAAAGCAGCAGCTGAACTCACCGTACGCGACGATGATCGAGTAACACCTGTCACCTCCGTCCAGGTGTGTGCGTCACAGATGCCGTTTGCGTTGAAACAGACCTGATTTTCACATGGCATAAAAACACTCAGATTAAAAACATGTCACCTGTGGTGTAGAAGAAACTGCTGAAAATTCTGAACCTGCTGAGAGTGATAAGGACAGCACCACTTTTATGAAGTTTTATTTTATTAAGGGCAAACACATTAAGTCCACATACATATATGAAATATTTGTAATTATTTTATCCATAAAAGGTTACACAAATTAAAAATCCCATCACATGTTTCTGAGAATGAGATGATTCGTAAATGCGAATAAATTGCCATCATTACTAGTAATTTTTGGTCATATCCATCAAACATGTTGCTCCTACAATGAGGTTGCACATATACATCTTATTTATACATTTAAAAATGAGAAAACATGTTTTAGTTGTCGGTCGAGAAGTTGTTTTTGGACAGTTTGAATCATTTCACCTGGAATCACTGTTCAACTTGATTCAATCTGAAATTATATCCGAATTTATTCTGAGTATAAAGTCCTGATTTGTGCATGTTCATTTTATACATTTTAAAGAATCTACTCATAGAAGAAAGACCATCATTGCTTTAGCAGAGCAGGTCGTATCTTCTACAGTTAAACCTTTGAAAAAATACTGTTCACACATTCAACGTAAGATGGAGATGTTGATTTTCAGTTGTGATGTTTTGTATAAAAACAATGTTGCAATAAAATGAATCTATAAATAATTGTAACAGCCAAGTTCTGTCAGACTAAATGCTTGTTTTATCTGAACTTGGTCTGTTAATCTGATATATTTGGTTTTACCAAGACCATACAAGTCAGGTTTAGGTTCTTGGTTTCACCTGATCCTATTGTTTTAGGTTATGATGCTTGATTTAAGTTTGACGATCTCTCAGGTTAAGATACTTAATTTAACCTCAGCCTGGTCTGTTGCCTGGAATGCATGTTTTTATCTCAATCTGGTACCTGGGGCTTCAATGCATAGTTTTTACCTGAACTGAGTCTGTCAGGCTTCGGGTGGTGCTTTTATCTGAGTCAGGTTCAGTCCTGGGATTTTTAGCTGAGTCTGGTCTGTCAGGTTCAGAGTTTCTTTTACCTGAGTCTTGTTTGTCAGGTGCAGACCCACGCTTTTACCCGAGTCTGGTCTGTCAGGTTCGGAGTTCAGTACCTGAATGTAGTCTGTCAGGTGAAGACCCATGCTTTTACCTGATTCTGGTCTGTCAAGTGCAGACCCATTCTTAGCCTGAGTGTGGTCTGTCAGGTGCAGACCCATGCTTTTACCTGATTCTGGCCTATCAGAGTCAGACTGAGCTTGTTGCCTTCGAGCGTCTGCTGGCGATGAGGAAACTGCAGCCTCTCTGTGAATTATGGGTTCTTATTGAGCAACACATGGCTCGGTTGGACCCACATCATATTTCCACATCTCGTCCAGAACCCGTTCGTTCCCAGGAAACCTTTGGACGAGTGATTTACATACCTTCTCCAGCGCGCTGAGCCCAGTTGGCGAGGGCTGTGGTGTCATCGTGAGGGCCACGGCCCGAGGCTCTTCCTGTGTGAGATGACTTACAGTCCCCCCGTCAGTCCTGAGCACTGCTTTATGAAAACACAGCCAGCCAACGGCGGCTGCAGCAGGATCACCATGACATCACCAGCACACAGGAAATGGTCTAATTCTGCCGTTAAAGAGTGCAGATGTATGAAAAGCAGCAGTGACATAATGTCACTTAATTCTGCTCCTCGCCCAAACCAAACACACCTGGACCGAGTCGACACTCGACTCCTCTGACGGACTTAAAAATATTTCAGCTATTCATCAAGCCAAAACATCAGAGCTGTTTGGCCCTTCTCCCCTCCTATAGCTGAGCTGAGAGGTGAACAAGGCCGCACCTTCACCCTATCAGTGTAAAGGCTTAAAGTTTTTCACATTTAGCAGATTTAGGACCACACGCAAAAAATTTCAGAGGTGATTCAGGATCTCACAGCAACTCACAGAATCAAACGCGACTTTACAGGAAAACAAACCTGGAGGCCAAGTACGCTCATCACCTGCTGGTGTTGTGTTTAACCCACAGAAACAAAATATGAGAAATCATTGCTGAGAAGATGGAATTGGCCTGGCTTTTATACATGTGTTTTTCTGTTTGACACAAAACATTAATTTGCTGATACCGTACTTCCCCATCATCTCGCTCTCATTGGCTGTGAAAGGCTTCTGCTGAATATTCCTTTAAATTCATTGAACACCACAGGAGGTCAGTCATAGTTTCCCCGATATCAAAATCTTAACAGCATAAATGATTAATGGTATTTTCACATACTTGGGACACACAGATGGAAACGTCTGTAACAGAAGAACTCACCCAGATGCATGTTTGACACTTCACTGGTAAAAACATCTTCTACTTGAGCTTAAAAGATGTAAATTCTAGGAGATGGTTTGTGCCAGACCGAGAGTCAAAAATAAAAAGTTAAATTAATACGAGTCAGGCTTCAGGTAAAAACCCTGTAACCATCCAGCCAATCAGCAGTCTCTCTTCCCTCTGTGACATTTGACCTGTGGATGTTTGCTGACGGTGTGTTTCTGAGCTCACATCCATCTAAATGTGTCCAAACAGCTTCTCTTGGCTTCTTCTGCTGGTGAATATAAGCAGCTCGTCTGGCAGCAGCAGCAGCAGTTTGGCCCAGGATGTGCATATCGGGTGGGGTTTGAAGGGGTTTGGTGGTGGAGGGGCTTCGGTGGGGGGTTGTGTATCTGGGAGAAGGTTTTCTTTGCGGCTGTAGCCTTGGGCGCCGGTCCTCGCTAACGAGCGCTGTGCATTCAAGAACTGACTTCACAACTCATCAAGGCTGCTGCTGACGCTGGAGTGGAAGTTAATTGTCCCTGTAACAGAGCCTCAGCAGCAGGCCGCACGCTGCCAAACCCCCCCTCCACAAAGCCCCCCTCCGTCCTGATAGTGGACCAATCTGGTCCAGCACGATGGAAACCAGACTTCCTGTTCAGGGCTGCAGATAAAGACCGCGGCAGACCTTCAAAAAAGCACTTATCACTCTGAGACTTTGGCTTTTTGACCACAGCTTCAGTCTGCAGAGGCTGCTTTACTTAATCACAACTTATTCCAGTAGTTTTGTCTTTACGCTCTGTCACTTATAACCATTACTCACTTACGACATAACTGTATGTATCTACATTAGGGCCATGTTCGATTAAATACAACTCGACAATTTCCACACGCGGAAATCGTGAGGGGCTCGGGGTGGGGGGCATGCCATAGTCATTAAAAGGCCATGTCCAAGCCCAGGCTGAAGCAGCATGTAGCTGGACAGTGACACGGTGAAATGGTTGAGAAACACAACAGACATGACGGGAGACTTTATTCATTTGTTTTAGTCACGTGTGGCCTGATTATATGATGCCAATTGCCTGGTACCTGAGATTCTGCCGTCTTGTTGATTTGGCGACTGATGTCTTTATGGAGACCTGTATTCAGATGAGAAGTCTATCACAGTCTCTCTCAATCTTGTCACAAACATTGTTTAAATAGGCTTCTTTAATTGAATAGCTCCATATGTATGTATGTGGTCCAAGGTGAGGTCATTCATTTCATACAGAGGATTTGTGTGAAGTTTTTGAGAGTTATTTATTATTTTTATTATTTTATTTGTTATTTTTTATTCTCATTTTATCTATTTTTGTTTTATCTTCGGTTGATTTTATGAGCTGGATTTTTTTGCTGTTTTGTTAATTAATTAATAATATCATATGCGTTGTAATTAAATATGTTACTAGTATAATAATAATAATAATAATAATTTTTATTATTGGATAGAATTGAAGAGCTTTGTCTGTGTGTGTGTGTGTGTGTGTGTGTGGTCAGAGATGATCAGATCTGGATCATGTGAGGTCATTTATTTCATATGGAGGATTTGTGTGAATTTATGAAGTTTAATTATTTGTATTTTATTTGCCTACTATTTTTAATGTATTGTTTTTCCTTTTATTTTAACTTGATTTTATTAGCTTTATTATTTTTTTTGAGCAGTTTTTGGTGACTGTCTGTGCTGCCTGTGAGCTCCATTTGTGTGTCAATGGTGAATCTGAGTTGTCTGAATATGCTGTCGATTGTGTGGCTGTTCCTCTCTGAAGCTTTAATCAGTGCTCTTCTCACCAACTGCACCTCACACACAGCAGGAATGCCATTACCATTGTAATGAGCTTTCACCCACAGACAATAGACACACAGAAAACCAGATTTTTGCGTCCGAGAGGCTGTGAAACAGCGCTTAAAAACCTGCCAATTACGAGAAAACCGTAAATGCTAGGTAAAAACTAAAATGACCGTGAGCGGCAGAAGGACCTGGGGATCATGAATATGTAATTTTTTTGTCCGTACCTTGAGAAATGACCGAGCTACAGTAGTGGAAAAACAATGGGTTCACCAGGTGAAGAAATCTTCCGATTACATTCATTCAAATGGGGAGGAGTAGGGAGTTGCACCTAAACTCCTGCCTGCTATTTGACTTTAAAAAGGGTTAGGTCTTCAATCATGGGTTCATATGAAGCTCCAGACCTGTGGCTACATTTTGGGAAAAAAATCATTCGCCTCCTATGTATTGTTTGGCCGGGAGGGCGAGTTGTTCAGAAAACTTTCAGGTGAATTTTCACT
>JAPQRQ010000002.1:2801395-2813297 GCA_037367365.1 Apogon talboti
GATCAGCACTGATGTTGGTCTAATGTTCTAAAATACATGTTCCTTTCACCTTACATGTGTTTTTCTTGTATTTTTTATATTTACTTGATGGATTTTTTTTTTTTTCACTTACGGGTAAGGAACCAAATATGGTAACTTCATTGACCAACAATGAAAAATCCGGAAAAATTTCCAAAAGTAATAAAGTCTTGTTAATGTCTTCCGATAACACACTCAGGTTGAAATGTTGAATTTCAGAGTATTTCTATGAGTGAACTACAAAGGGTTAAACTGGACACGGTGGATAAAACTGGACGTAGCAGATGCAGTGGCTTTAATCTGTCATGAGGGTCAAAACCAACCACTGGTTCAGGTATAAACTCCTAAACCAACAGACAAATGCAGGGTTTCTACCTGTATACCCCTCCCTCAAACAGAAGAATCACCCTCTCTTCTCTCTGACTCCACTTCCAGCTGACGTCAACAAACATCTGCTTTGTCTGTGGACGGCTGGAGTTTCTACAATAACATTTCTGGGTTAAACCATTGTGGTTGTCGTAGAAACCCTCCTCTATACGATAACGTGGCTGTGTTTTCTGTGACGCTGCCCCCGGTAGCCTTCGTGCCCTCGCCCTTCTTCTGTCCATCTCCACCCTCCTCCTCCTCCTCCTCGTCTCTTTTTTTCTATTTTCTTCCGTTGGTTTCTAGGGGCTTAATTACAGGGGGCCGGCTCCGTGGTTGAGGAGGTGCGAGGCGAGCAGGGATCAGCGTGACCCTGGAGGAGAAGCCATCAGACAGCGGCCTTAACAATGATAAATCACCCTGAGCAGAGCGCCAGCGCCAACGCCGCCCCGCTGGTCTCTATAAAATATGGATGGGGCTGAGTGCGGGGCGAGGAGGAGCTCCAGATTAGCGATTATCAGGCGGAGAGCTCCTCTAACGACGTGGGACATGGTGTGGGGTTAATTCCATTCACAGGAAACGGATTGAAATTCAGCTCATGAATTGAATATTGCTCATTATTTTCAATGAGAGCAGGAAATCTCCTCATTCATGAAGTGGGTGTGAATTAATAATCCCCAAACGCACCAACGCCTCACTGGTCACAAAGGGGAGGAGGGAGGAGGAGGGGGGGGTCAGTGATCAGAGGTACAACACGCCAAACACGTTTAATCTCCACCTTACGCTTCACAAATCTGCACGAAAACCACAACACAAAGATGCGGCTTTATTTAGTGGATATTCAGCATCCTGGTAAACAAACACGGCTCTGGTTTACAATCCGTGTCACAGGTCGGCTTGGTTCACTTCTGATTCCAGGGTTTTAATATTCTATTTTATTCTACGGCGCTTTACAGTGAAACATATTCATGACTCTCCGCCTGTGAGCTGAACTAAATAACACATCTGAAGACGGACACAAGTTCAGGCTCAACACGTCCATGTGTTGCACTGATTTCAGCAACGCTTTATAAAAACTGTATTAAAAAAAATGTCTTTTTCATACGTTTCCTTTTTCCGCCGGTCCCAGACTCTACAGAGCAGGACGGAGGGAGCGGTGGGGACAAACTGATTTGTTGTTGGGGTCAGGTGGAGGATTATGGGAGTTGTTGTTTATGTGGTGACTGTTAACCTGAACAGAAACAAAGAAAACTGATGGGAAACGGAAATACTTAACAAGTATTTAACATATGGACACAAGTATTGGGACAAAACTGCAAATATTTCATCAGTTACTCAAATAAAAAGTTTCAGTAAATCTGCTAAAGCAGTAAAATATATATATAAAACCATCGTTAATCATGTCTGTATTGGAACCTGTGTAACTCTGTTAAAGGTAGAAGTACTGATTCAGCTTCTTTAAAGTACTAAAAATGAACAAGTACAAACTCAGAAATGTACAAAACAAAGTCTAAAATTCTAAAGTCGGCCTCTGAGGGACATTTCTAGGCTGTTTGTGTAAAGTGGACAGAACCTCCTGTCATATTAATATAATGTGAAGAGTCTGAAACCAATCTAACTTAAAATCAAATAAAAAATACACTGAAAATAATGGACTTTACCTTCAGTCCAATGTGTAAATCTGTAAATCGACTTGAAAGACTGTATAAAGTAACGTGTTGGAGCTGAGTTACTTCCTGCCTCCAACACAGATAGACATGAAAATAAACAATATTTTCTGCAAAAACACTAAAAAAGCTGTAGAAAATTGGTGTTTGAAAGTGATGTTTCTTGTTCAGTAAAGTTGGATTTTGTTCTCAGAAGAGTTCCTGCTTAAATAAAGGTTACGTTTAAAAAAAAAAGTGAAGATTTATGATTTATGAGGAATATATATATATATATATTTTTTTTTTAATTTTTTTTTCTTTTAATGAAAGTGCCAAATATCTCATTATAACAGTTCTGTCAGTTCGACTCCTGTCAATGAAAATGAACTGACAGTACACTGTAAAAAATGACTAAATGTTATTTTTCCATAGACAATAGAAGGGTCTTTGTGTTATTTCCCTGTTAGTGTGGGTCTGTGTGAACTTCCCAGAGAGCAACAGGGGCGTCCCAATACTTTTGTCATACTCATTTTAGATCAAAGGTCACATTCAGCCCAATATGATCTTTAGTGGACCGGACCAGTATAATAATAACAGTGAAAAAAGTACAATCACATTACAACAATGTTTATATCTGCAAAGTATCTTTAAAAATGTGAATAATATGAACAACCTGATATGCCTTAAGAAAAATAAATGTGATTTGACAATATTCTGCCTCAGTTCATCATTGACACGTGTGCATTACAACGCACAGATCACAGTGGATCTACAAAGACACAAAACATTTAATAACGGGCAGAATATTGTTAAAATTGCATTTATTTCTTTTAAGACATTTCAGGTTGTTCATATTTGTTCAGGTTATTCACAGGATAGTTTATAAATGTAAACATTTTCATGCAATTTTACTTTTTTGCAATTAAAAAAGGAAAAAGTTGGAGTTGTCATTATTTCTATGTTATTATAATAGTAATAATAGATATAAAATAAAGAATATATAAATATAAATATAATAGTAATACTGGTCTGATCCACTTCAGATCACATTGGTCTGTATGTGGAACCTGAATTAAAGTGATTTTAACATCCTTGATTCTTAATACTGTCAGTGTCACTTTTGCATTTCACAAATTCATCCCATGGGCTGGATGGGACCCTCTGGAGGGCCTATTTTGGGCCACGGGCTGTATGTTTGACACCTGTGTCTTAAAGTCTGTTTTGTGCTCAGAGTTTCTTGTTGGTTAAATACGTTTTTGAGCTAAAGACCGTCTATATGTGGAACTTTTGTAATTTTTTCTTAATTTTTTTGATTATTTTGTTCATTTTTCATCATTTTAATGCAAAGCTTTGGATTCCCCTTTGAGGACAACAGACTTAAACTGATTTTTTTATAGATTTTTTTTGGTCGTGGTCTGTGGTTTTACACGTTTCCTTGTTTGTATAGTGTCTAATGTCTCCTTCTTCATCATCTTCTCCTCCTCATCCTCCTAGTCATGTATGGTGGGCCAGTTTTGGCCCGCAGGCCGTATATTTGACGCCTGTGCTTCCGTCCATCTACCGTTTACCTCTGAGGTTATTCCACCACAGTTTCCATCACTTTTCTGGTTTTTTTCCTCCTGGTTTCCATGTTGTCGCTGCTTCTGTTCAGGTTAACAGTCACCGCACAAACAACAACACCCATAATCCTCCACCTGACGCCGACAACGAATCAATTTGTTCTGTGTCGGCGAACAGAACCCGGCTGTCCACACCGCTCCCTCCGTCCCGCCGCCGAGCCGACGCGTGGCGGGCGGAGACAAAAGAGAAGTGACAAGCGGAGTTAACCTGTCACTGCTCGGTCACATGACGCGCGGCGCTGACGTCTCGCCGGCTGCGACCCAACATGTTGTGAAAAACGGGCGCCTTATTGAGTTTTCTTTTGAATAAATAAATATTTAAAAGGCCGACAGGAAGCGGAGAGAGGAGGGTGGCGGCGGCGTTTGATGTCCCACTCTGGGTGCAAATCAGGCCATCAAAGAGGCCAGACAATGTACGCTCACTATTAGTATCAATTTACAAATAAACTGCTTTTTTGGTGACTGGATCTCCGATGTCAGATTTTGATAAATGGTTTCAATTTGGCAGCTGCTTTCGAGTGTCAGAGCCCATCTGACGCTCGCCGGCCGCCGCCGCCGCTCGCTGCCTCAAAGAATCTGCCTCAGTTAGCCTCGCAGCCTGCAGCCGCCAAAATAATCTCTTCATACTAACCACATCACCTGACGGCAGCCGCGTGCGTGTCCGAGTGTGAGTGTGCATACAAATGTCTTCCTGGAGGTAAATATTCAAACCCGCTTTTTTTTTTTTTTTTCACATTTGATGTTTTTCTACACAAACATTAAGGTGCGTTCCTGTGTTTTTTTACATCATTAATCTCACCGAGGCCGACGTTGAACCTGGTTCAGATCAACTCCAGACGTTACATCAGTTTGTTTACTGCGGGCGGTGTTTATGTTGATGCAGGTTTTACCTCGTGTTTTACTCTGAATCCGAGTTGTGCGACCATGAAAGAGCCACTACTAATCTGTGGAGGGGATTTTAATGGACATGCTCCTCATTCAAATACGGTTTATACACTGTTGAATTTGTGCTTTTAATCCTTTATCGGGCAAGTGACTATTTTTGGTCATTTCCGCACACATTCCATGACAGTCACAACAACGGTTCCAGTGAGGACAATGAGGAGACCATCTCAGGTCCAATGTGGTCTACAGGGTCTATAAGGTCCACCTCTGCGTGAACAGTGAGTGTTTTCTACATGACAATAAAAGATTTTGAAAAATTTCACAAAAGAAATAGAGTCTTATGTCCTCCAATAACACACTAAAGTTGAATTTTTAAATTTCAGAGTACTTCTATGAGTGAACTATAAAGGGTTAATAGTGAGGAGATGATGATTATGTTCTGGGATGAAATACAGAATTAAAACTTGAAAATGAGAAGTAAAACTTGGTTATTTTCTGAGATTATTTACAGATATTATAAAGATATCAAAATGAACCTGCAGTCCACCGCAAACAGGATGAATCAGACATATTTCATGTTTATCTGGTCATCATTGTTCACATTCTTTACTTTTAGATGAATGAAACTACCTGTTTGAAGAGTCGTACCTTAAAACAAAACCAACTATGGCATAATTCAAACAGTTAATACACTTTATCATCATGATCTCTTTCATAATTCCAAGTCTTAAAATAACCATCGTCTCCAAAATTTTTCAGGAAATTTTGCTCCTTTCAGGGTCAAAACTCAAATTGACATACTCAGTTATTTTTAGCCTACAAAATTGGGTTTTTCAAGGACTAACCTTCTATGAAAATTAACTAAATCTGCCTCACACATCTAATCACACACACTGAAGTGGTTCTACTGTATTTCCACCATAGCCATCATGAAATAAATAAATAATACAATGTAAACTTTACTCACGAGTGCCCCTTAACACTGCACCTCCATGAGGAGTGAGTTTATGACCCAAAGATCTACAAATAATGGAACTGGTCACATGACCTCCACTCATCCTCCTTTCTTGGAATTCACTCATGCTGCATTTTAACAAACCTCTTTCAAATTTGACTCAATCAGCTACAAATTTGGTCAAAAGTCCGTGGTCAAAAGTTTTTAAATTTACAATTGCCATGTTGTTGGCATGGCGATGCTGCAAATTCTTTAAAAAAAATCTAATATTAATGATCCACCATGAAACAGGAAAACAGGAAGTCTCTGTAACTTAGAGGCGCTTCATCCAAACGTCATGCCTAATGACAGAACACACCTGAATACACCTACATGTCAATATTGGTGCGGTTGCCGTGGTAACGAGGCGAATTTCAAGCGTTCACCATCAAAAGGAAAAGTTTTTATAACTTAGAAATGTCACCTCAACCCTGGTTATTGCTGCTTACAGATTCCGTTTACCTAATTTATCTTATGTTTTTATTTGCTTTGTCATTACTGTTCCTTTTCACTGTTCTTATTTTTATGTTCCTGTGTCTCGTCTCATCTGACTGTACACTGGGTCATCCATTAATCCGCCATCGCTGCCTCCCTCCCCGCCTGTCGAGGGGGAACACAGCGCCGCGGCAGGATTTTCTCCCATTAACAGCTGTTTCCTGTTTGAAGCGGCAGCCTGGGACAATCTGGCGTCCGGCCGGTGCCAAGCTCACCTGGAGCAGAACCGACTGATCCAATCAGGACGTTCAGATTCAGTCCTCAACTGGGCTAAATAACCCACAGGGCACAGGTGGTCTACGGCGGCCTCAGAGGGACACCGGGCCTCTGGAACTGGCTCGTTTAGCCGCTCGCTGACAGGTGAGTTCACCTCCTGACCTTTGACCCCACCTGAGCGGGAGCAGTCACTGACCTTAGGTAACCTCTCGGGGTCCCCGGGGTGGCGAGGGATGACCTTCTGTAGCCGCTGGAAGCCGTAGTCGATGGTCGGCTCGTTCAAGGCTGCGGGGTGAAAACAGAGATGGAGATGGAGTCAGAGAAACACGGCGAAGTACTGGAGTGAACATGAACTGTTGGTAAAGCAGGAGGTATACGTTAGAAATACTGTTATATTTTATTACTGGACTGAGCTTTAAATATCAAACACAAAACAAATAACCCGACCATAACCACTTCCTTTATACATTCTGTATTTCGTTGTTTAGTTCTGCAGATGATCGGTCCACCTCTGAAATCTGTAGCTTTAGATCCAATAATCGCATCATTTTCAAGTTATTTCAGCGTGAAATGAACGCCGATGTGAGACTGACTGTTTATTTAGAGCTTGTTTCATTTAATGTTGTGATGTTTAATATCCTGTCCACAATTATACGGATAGTTTTCTAAACAGTCAGTCTGCACAACCTTTGTTTTGCAGAATATCTGTGTAGACACTAGAACACACCTTTAGATAAACCGTTGTTTTTGGTGGACTTTAAGACCGTCACGTACATCTGACCTCCAAATATGTCCAAACTGACTGTGATCTACTGCAGGTAACACATTAACTTATACATGTATGACCTATTTATCCTGTAGATCAACCATGGTTGGGGTTTCAGACAGAAATATACATGTGTACGTTCATTACATAAATCAGCAATAGATGTGGGAAGTAGAATATTAAAATAGATATAGAATAAATTACAATATATATGTTAAATCTTGACTTATCAAATATGTGTTTCAGAGACATATAACACTGTTTACTCGTAGATGAGATGCATAGATAGAGAAAAATGTGTAAAACATCCATATAATTAAAAAAGAGCATTTTTATCTCAATCAAAAGTATCACACTGCAGCCTCATTAATGTCACCATATTATCATTTTAATCCAAATATTGCACTGATAGAAGCGTTTTATAGAAATATTATTTTTATTTGTTATTACTTTGTTATGTAAATTTTAGTCTGATATTACCCCTATATAAATACATATTGTACTAAATGTAGGCATAGGTTGGAGGGGGTATTTGGTAAAACATGCATTTGTACCCATTTGTTTCTGTCATGCATTTGTTTCTAATAATATCCCCTCTAATGCTCAAAAGAAATGTTTTCTTAATAGATGACTCGTGTAATTAGTTGTTTTGATTCATTAAGCATGTGAAAACAGTTCAAATAAATTCCACAGTGATGTTTAATTAATCGTCAGATGCATCCTTTTGTATTTTTATCATTGATTAATCAGTTTTGTGGCGCAGTCGAATGATGAAGCAGCAGAAAACCCTCACACCTCTTCATCCTCATCCTCATGCCGTAGTGTGAGGTCTAATGTTTAACCGTGACCCAGGTCAGATCATGTGACCTGTGTTGGTTCACATTAACGCAGACTGAGTGCTGTCAGCTGATCGCTCCCTCTTATCTCCTCCTGTCCTCCTCGCTCTGCCTTTTCAACGCTAATTCAATTCCGACGGCCCTTTTCTGCCGTTTTCCTTCCACTCTTTTGCCTCCATAAACAATCCTCCTCCTGCGCCTCCTCCTCCTCCTCCTGCGGAGAAACCCCCGGAAATGAGTTCAGGGAGATACTTCTCCATAATCAAGCCCATTAATCATAAAAGGCTGTCAAATTTGACTTTGGGGACAATTTGTCAGCCGATCTTGCCCACTCCGCTTTTGTCACCGTTGGCTCTTGTATTCTGTAAGGATGATTGACACACCAAATGCCGCTGAGTAGAATAGCTAGTTTGCGCTAATATGCATAACCGCGGCTTTCATGAATAAGAATAAGGCAGCACAGAGGGGTCTCCTTCAAAGGGCCCGGGCCGCCGTTTGTCGTGAGCGCTGCAAATAGATGTTATTACCATTATAACAATATTTGTTTTCTTTCCCGGGAATGGGCGACCGCGAGCTGCTAAATCAAATTTGTCGCAGCCCGTTTCAAGCGGCGGCGGAGGAGAAAAGGGCTTTCAGGCTGCGACTGGGGTGGGGATGATATCTGAAGGGTGACAGAGCCCTGAGAGACGGACGGGGCAGCTGAATGTATGAGCTCCGCCCGCCCCGAATCAAAGCGGGGACTCTCCGCCGCCGTCCCAAAGAGACTTTTTGGGCAGCAGAGGCGGATGAATGGAGATAATGCATCAGGACGACACAGGCAGCAATCAGCGGCGCATGCCGGCGCCGCGAACATACATCCAACTTATAAAACAAGTGAAAGGCACTATGGGAACTGAGGCAATTGAATAAAAAAGCGTTCACACTGAGGAGGAGGGAGGGGATAAGACCTGTGGTCTTCAACTCCATCAGATCACCTTTGATTCCTCTGGATCCGTTCAATAAATCAACAGTTTTAGTCATCCTAAAGACTTCAACATCCACATCATCAGAGTTCCACCACATTTAACCAGAACTACGGGTGAAAAATTATTCATTTGGTTCAGGGGTGTCAAACATAAGGCCCACGGGCCAAAACTGGCCCTCCAAACGGCCCAATCTGGCCCGCAAGATGAATTTGTGCAAAAAATGACAGTGACAACATTAAACCTCAAGGGTGTTAGTTCAGGGGCCCCATGTGATCGCAAGTAAAATAATAGCATTGGAACTTATTTGTAATTACAACTCTAACTTCTCTCCTTGGTTTAATGTGAAAGTAGTAAAATTACATTATAAAATATTTATGTTTTTCACAATAAAATGTAAATAACCTGAACAAATATGAACAACCTGAAATTTCTAAAGTAAAATTAGTACAATTTTAACAATAGTCTGCCTGTTACTAAATGTTTTGTGCATTTATAGATCAACTGTGATCTCTAAGTCGGGTTAATAATAATATTGTTGAAACTGCACTTTCTGAAGAAATTACAGAAGTGTACATGGTAGCATTTTCATAATGTAATTGTACTTGTTTTTCACTCTAAAACAGTCATTATTTATTGGTTATTATGTTGTTTTAGTGGTCCGGCCCAACTCTGTATGTGGCTCTGTATTTAGTCCATCAAATTAATCAGCAACGACTCTGATAATCAATTAACTGGTTTGAGAAAGTCTAAATTCTCTTATTTAACCTCATAAAATGTGGATGTGTTGTCATTATTCCTGCTCTGTTACGCTAAACTGAATACCTCTGTTTGGCTGTCTACTAAATGAGACATTTGAGGACACTGATGGACATTTTTCATCATTTTCAGAGATTTTATCGACCAAAAAAGCAAACTGATAAACTGAAAAAGACAGACAGTTGAGAATGAAGATAATCTTTTGCTGCAGCTGCACAATTTACTGAATCCCAACTGCACTGTCAATCTGTATAATTATATAATCACAAAATCATAATCAAATTTTTCATACTATATTAAGTTTGTGTTTGCATTTAGCTTTAGAAACAAACCAATTGACTCAAATCACAATCATAAATCACAACATTCTAAACAGTAGTCACTTTATCCCTAAATTGTGCAGCCCTACACTGAAGCAAAATGCAACAACTATCACAGAATGTGTTGAATTTCACTGTGTTTAACCAAAACATTAAAAAAAGATGAACATCTGAGCTAAAATACAAGTCTCATTGCTTTTTTCCCCAAAACAAGTGATCACACAGAACCTCATGTTTCTATAAAGTGTAACTGTCTGCGATTGGTAGAACTAGTTTGAAACAACATCTCTGTGACAACGGGAGCTGAGGCTCATGGGTACTGTAATAAAGATATTTAGACTGAGGATGATCTGGTTGGTTTAACGGCGGATGGAAACATAACGGTTAACCTGTGGATGATTAGCTTAAGCTTTGATCACATGTGTCACTGTGAACCAATTGGATTAGTTCACTGATGTTGCTGTGTGTTCTGAGTGGGATTATCGGATGTGATGGAAGAGATTAGTGACATGTTTGGTGAGTTTAGCGATGATTTAAGAAGAACAGATATAAAAGTCGTGTCTTACAAAATAATCATTTGATTGAAGTTATCTGTCATCAGTTGGTATCATAATTTTCTAGTCTACGGATAAGGTATGTGTGTCTGACTGTTATGCAACTGACAGTTTTCACTAAATAAATGTTTCTTCATTGATCTGAGACACTTCTCCCATTGGATCCATTCAGGCACATCAGACTCTGGTTTCCATTCAAAGATTCAAGGCTGTGACATAGTTTCACCTAAAGATTTATTCAGAAAAACATTGACTCAACACAATAGTTCTAATGTTAGCATTTAGCTTTAGCTTTATTTGAATATCTATGATCATTCAAGAAACATTTCTCTATAATCTGTCATTGTGGTGCATTGATGATCCTCCCCATAGAGTACTTTTTCTTATTTCAGCCTTTTAGTCACTTTTACACTTTCATTTTTACAAATGGACTTCTTTTATTGTACTGTTTATTGTTAGTTTGATGTTTTCCGGGTATTATGAGGACAGCCCTGATTTACAAAAGCTGAAAAAGAACGCACGATAGTTAAAAAACATTGTTTATCATGGTTCCATATTATGCAAATATATTTTATGCTCAAGGAAAATAGCCTTTTTTTTACCTGATTGTTGATTATCTATATTATAAAAGCCAAGTGGCCTCTGTGTGCGCATGTGTGTGTGTGTGTGTGTCCTGCGATTCACACAAAATCCAGAAAGAGCTGACTGCTGCAGTTTGGCATACTTATGTGTTTTGGGCCAAGGAACAGACTAGTGAAAAGGGCAAGTTGATAGGATCAACATTTTGGGAGACATTAGTAATTTTGGAATAAAATAGCCCTACGGTCACATTGCTATGGTCAGAACGCTTTGGCGGTGACTGCTGAACAAATGCGGTACAGCATGCACGAATACACAACAGCATAAAAACTACCACATCTAGAAGACGCTAGTACTTTTTATTTGGTTTATTTTGTAATTTTTATTTCACTTAATGGGATTATTTCAGTTCTTCTAACCTATAACAACATCTGATCTAATACAATCTAACTAAAATTAATCAATTTACATTCTTAGAGCTTTGTATCTTGTACTGATATTTCATATTTTCCTCATTGGTCCAACATCGGATTTGAACCATCAACCCTCTGAATAGCCCCGCCCCTTCGCCGCTCCCTGAGGATGGATGGATGGAAGATCGCAGATGGAGGAGGAAACAAAGACAGAGGCTTTTAATGAACCTCTGGACAGGCGGCTCGCAGTCGACCCCCCTCCTCCTCCTTCCCCCTCCTCCTCCTCCTGCAGCACAAATTAAGCCCATTACTTCCCCTTATTAAAATCTCGCCGCACTTTGACCCCAGCGCCCCATTGGCTGCCTGCTGGCCCCCCGTGCTCCTCCCAGCCAATCGATACCGGCTGCCTCCCTGCAAAGAGCCTGAGTAATTGGAGAGCGGCGGCTGGCAGTGCGAACCCTGACCCCCCACCCTCCC
>JAPQRQ010000002.1:2813706-2826719 GCA_037367365.1 Apogon talboti
CCCCCCACCCCCTCACGCATTACACCGCCCATATGAAGACAGATTGCCTGATTTAGTGTAAACATATGCTGCAATTCCAGGCATCAGTGCCACTTTCTCCATCGTAATTTGTATTGATTTTTCTCTCCCTCTCTTTTTTTCTCTTGGACGAGGCCGACGTTTTCTTTCTGTCTTTGTGCTGTCTGATGTTTTTTGTTTTTTTTTTCTTTCCACCTCCTTTTTATAAATCAAAAAAAGGAGGAGAGGAAGATAATTCAGAGGTGAGAAAAGAGGCGAGAGCAGAGCAAGAAGAGAGGAGGGGGATTCTTTATATATTTAATCAAGTATTTATGGCTCTCTCTCTGGTTTTTTTCTCTCCTCTCGCTGTGAAAGTGATCAAACGGTTGGTCGGCATCCTGCTGATCGGAGCGCTCTGTTATTAGGCGACTAAGTGACTGAGAAGAGATGGAGGGAGAAAAGGGAGGCGGGTTAAACTAATTTGTCGACGGCAGATTTGCAGCATCAGAGGAGACGCAGAGAGAGTGAAAACAGGAACAGCAGGTCAGGATCCAGCGTTCAGGGGAGAATATTTATACACTTAGAAGAAGAGGCGTTCATTTCCTCAGAAGACCCGAGTTATGGGAGAAGACTGGAACATCTGCAGGGCGATTAACCATCAGGGCCGTTTATTCAGAAAAGGTCCTGCTTGATTAATAATATCGGAACAAAGAGTGTAAAAGGAGACGAGAAAAGGGCGAAGTTTAAGTTTAAAGCAGAAGGTAATATAAAATAACAGGAGGAGAAGACCGTAAAACAGGGACAATGGTAGTAAAAGGTGGAATAAAACCGGCGTATAAAAGAAATTGTGAATGTGAGAGCAGAAAATGGAGGTGAAGTGCAACTGGGATAGTGGGAGCGTACAGGGTGACTAAGTATTTGATGCTAATGCAAAGACCCAAAAACACTCTTCTCTCTGAAGACAGACTTTTAGAGCCTCCTCCAAGACCTAAAAACCTTTGAAGCCTCCTTAAGGATCACTCAAATACACCTGGAACCCCCCGAGGTCCTCCTCAAGACTTCTGCAAATAGGCCTGTCACAATTACTCCATGATAAAGTTCTGCAGAAATGAGTCTTAAAACCGGCAAAAGAGGTTGGTGTGTGAACTTCTGGCCTCAACTACATTGACTACACAAGTTAAAGACATGTTCACTTTTTGTTCTGTGGTAGAAAGTGTGTAAAATAAACACCTTATTACCTCTTTTGCTTAGAGGAGACATTAGCCTGCAGAGATCGAAGGACACTGAGTCCACCACATTAGCATCATGGGTTTTTTAATACCTGTTTTACACCTATAATAATAATAATAATAATAATAATAATAATAAACTGCATTAATAAAGCATTTTTCATTCAAAACAATCTCAAAGTGCTACAGTGAAAAAAAAAGACGACTGCATTTTCAGGTTTGTTGTACAATGTGTAGCAACAATTAAGAAATTTTACTGTTATGAAGTATTCAACTATTCAGATACAGATACTTCAGTTCACATTTGATGAAAAGGTTTAGTGGCAGAGAACAACACCTCAAATCCTATAAATTACAAGTTTGAAGTTACATTAACAGTCTAATGGGAGTATTTAGGTTTAGAAACTGCATTTATGCTTCTAAAGTCATCGGCGTGGTTTTCATTGGTGAGGATTACCTTATTGAACAGGTAGAATCTTTCATTCACCACAGAGTCACTACAGACACAGAGGCAGAAGGGGTTCTGCATCGGCTTTTTGTAGTGAGAACTGCGGCAAACTTCAGGTCTAAACTACAAAACTACATCATCCCTGGAGTTCTGTGACCTGACCAGAATCATTTAAGTCTAAAAAAAACTATATGTGTAACGTGTAAAAATATGTGTCCAAATTATCCTTTAAAAAATGTAAACAACCTGAACATCCATGAACAACTAGGAATGTCTTAAGAAAAATGAGTGTAATTTTAACAATATTATGTAATGTCATGTGCATTACAACTTAAAGATCACAGTGGATCTACAGAGACACAAAACATTTAGTGACAGGCATCTGGAACGTCTAACTTTATGATAAATACGACTTATCGAGACTCAAAGACACATTTGACAGTCAATGTTTCTGTGTAATTTTTGCAGTTTGCAAATTCATCCCATGGGCCGGATTTAACCCTTAGGCGGGCCGGTTTTGGCCCACGGGCCGTATGTTTGACACCCCTGGTCTACAGCCTCTGAAGCCTACATATGGATTATTAAAAGGTCTTTAAACGCCTGTAGAACCCACAGCCTCCATACATATGTCCTGAAGTGATACTGGTGGGGTTCCATGTCCTGAATGAATGACTGGTTGTTTCTACATCTTCTCCTTGTTTGGTTAGAAAAGAAAACACATCTCTGCTGGAGACTCAACAGCAGCAGGAAGAAACAAAGAGGAAGTTGTCCCCACACACATGGTTTGTTTCAGATTAATCTTGCGTTATCTGTGGACGAATTGTTCAGTCGGACGAATCATCTGGGAGAACCAACTGAATGGAGTGGTTTCATTTCTCATTCTTCATCTCTGGAAACCGTTTGGAGTTCAGGGTCGTACATGGAGTTTGGCTTTTGTCAGCGATAACACTCCTGGTTCTGGTAAACGGACCGATCCCACGCCTCTGAGTGTGGTTCAGGTCGAGTACTGACTGGTTTGGTGAATGACTCCTCTGAGTGAACTGATTGTAAAGATGAGCACAATGAAAAGGACAGCTTCACCCGTGGCTGATTCCATCCTGATGTGATTTATTCAGAACGTGTTGGTAGACAGTTCTGTGTGAATGAACCAGATGGAGGTAAAAGTAAAGGACATTGTTGTGTACATTTAGTACCTTTGAAATTATTGATGGTGTTTTATAAGTATGTTCTTAGTTTAGTGATTTCTGTTTTTATGGTTTTAGTACGGACTTTTATTGTGTTTTGTGTATATGTTTAGTGTTGATGTATGGCTGTGATTTCTATTGTGTGTATCTTCTCCTGCTGTCTTGGCCAGAACACTTTTGCAGAAGAGATTTTTAATCTCAACGAGTATTTTTTCCAGGTTAAATGAAGGTAAATTACAAAAAAAAAAAAAAAAAAAAAAGTGACTGACCAGGGATAAAGTCACAGTGAATCCTCTCGTCTGTGTAGGTTCTCGTTTGCTCAGGTCATCGCTCTTTTGGTAGTTTTTTGGACTAGTTTTGCTCTTTTTAAAATGTTTCGTCTCTCATCCAAGTCACTTCTTCAGTTCTAATTGCTGGTGGGGGAACATGGACTCATACACCTGTAGGGGGCGTGGTCTGTGGAGGTAGTTTTTTTGTTTTTCTACAGGTTTATAAGTCCACCTTTTCCCACTAATTAGAGCTGAAGAAGTGACTTGGGTGAGAGACAAAACATTTTCAAAAGAGCAAAACTAGTCCAGTTGAACCTAGAAAAACTACCAAGAAGTGAATCCTCTTCCTCTTCTACCTCATCGTCCTCCTCTTCCTCTCGGTCATAATTCATGTGTTGCTGCTGCAGATGACGGCTGATTCAGGATCAGAGGATCAGCAGGACGGTGGATTACTGAACATCTCCACAGGCTCATTACCCCGCTCAGGCTCGGCTCCCATAATTCCACGGGCCTCCATGCTTCAGAGGAGCCCATATACATCCTCTGAGCCTCTGTTTATTTCAGTCTCACTGTGTTTCATTTGCTGCTTCTGAGTGTGAATCTGTTTTTCTACGCCGCTGCCTCTGTACATATTTACCATCCGGAGATGAAATCTGCCGCTCACCTTTACCTTTTTGTTTAGAGCTGATGGCCTTGTCGAAGGCGCAGTCATGTCCCCGATGAGCCGCCTCGTCTGACGCAGATTGACTTTATGTGCAGCTCTGCGTGGCGTACACTTATCATTCCAAATAGACTCCATATTCCAGATGAAACCCCCGCCTCCCCTGACGCCGCGCTCATTTCAACACGCTCCTTCATCCCGCAGCAACGTGCGCCGCAATTTCCCATCTCCCCTGGCTGTATGATTGATGCAGGTCAGCGTGGCGTTTGGCCCGACCGCCCGCCGATGATCCCGCTTCCTTCAGGAGGTTTATGGGGGGGGTTTGAAGGGGGAGGGGGGCGGTCTGACAGATGCACAACACGCTGAGCCCTAAGTGGCCGGCTGATTTGTTTTGCTGCTTGTCAAGTGGCCAACTGGCGTCAACGCGGCCGAGGCTGTTGACAAGCAGCCATAACACCGGGACGTTTCCTTTCACAGGGTTATTGATCTGCTGCTTTATTTCTCCGACGGTCAATTCATCAGTCAGTCAGAACGAGACGAGACGATCAGAACCACTGACCATGACAACATCAACAACACCACAACATATTTATGTACGCCTTACAGCCTTATTACTGTAACATGAATAAATACGTACGGTAGAATCTGTTACTGTCAAAGCCTCATGGTCAGAATCCATTAAAGAATCCATGTTTTACTTCAATCTATACAACAGGCCAACAGGATGTACTCTGGAGGAACAATCCTGACACTGGTTCAGTCTTCATTCTCCGTTCTGCTGTCAGTGTGTTAAGGTTTTAAAAGTTCTGCAAAAACAACTTCTATAACAAACAACTGCACAATGAAAAATTGACTTTTCACGTTTTCTTTTGGGGGTATTTAATCATTTTAACATCATCTTTAACTTGTCAATATACAAATGTCCCCTTAAAACAACTGGCACTATTTAAAAAAAAAATAAAATGTTTAGCCCTTTATCAGGCAAGTGACTATTTTTGGTCAGGTGTATTATGTATAATTACTATAAAATGACTACATATGATTCTTACAACGGATCTGGACTCGTAAAACTGAGTTTGTATCTGAAGAAAATGTGAAATACAAAGAATGTGGCAAGCTTTCCTGAGTCACTTGTGTAGCATTTAACCCTCAACTACCCAAAATTATTTACAATTACAAAAAATGTGTTGTTGCTCTCAAGCAGATGCTAAATTAAGTGGAGATTGCTCATTTGAATAGAGAAAATATACAAGATATGGTGCAACGTAGTGGCATTAGGCATAATTTTAAAATTAGCATGATGCTAATTTAAACACATTTTCCAGCTTCAGGTGTGTAGATTATTGTATTGATGCTGCTACTGATCAGTTCCTCCAGTCAAAAATGATCCAAAAATCAGTAGAATGTCATGACATTAATATCATTACTGAAACAGGGTTATAACATCATCAACGCCAGGGATCGTGGGTAACCAGGTTACATATGTATGGTCTGAAAGAGTGTTGAGCATCACCTCATTACAAAAACACTGAGGCGAATTCATGACAATAGTGTCTGCAAGGGGTTAAAGCCTTATTCACACAGGACTAATCCTAACCCGGAACCTCTGGTAAACTTTAATAATCATTGTGTAGGTTGTCTGCCATCTTAATCTCACTTGAATTTGTCTTGTATGTTATTTGGAAAGTAAAAATTCCACTGCAAATTATTTTCTGTGAACGTAGATGCCCCTTGTGAATCAATATTCCTGTGATTTGGTCTGATATGCAACATTTATCGTTTCCTCTGTGTATATATTCAGATTTTTTCCTGCTAGAGGACTATGGAGGCTGATGGAGGTGATGATAAGTTAAGGTCTGGTGCAAATTCACTTCTCACTTCTCTCCTGCTTCCATCATCATTAGTCATTTATCCATGTAGTTGTGATATTGATGGTAGAGGTTTATATTATTGGTAGCAACAGCTGCAGTAGTAGTATATCCACTGTTAGTACTTGTATTTGGAGAAGTAGTATTAACAGTTATGGGTATTTTGTACTAGCTATCGGTAGTTATACTAGTAACAGCTGTTCTAGTTTTTAACAGTTATAGTTCAGTTTGCAGTGCAGTGTTGTAAGGTAACAAAGTAATAATACTTCACTACGGTACTAAAGTATGTTGTGGGAGAATTTCTACTTTACTGAGTATTTCTTATTCTCTTTACGTTCACTTTTACTTCATTACATTTCCTAACTCTTCTCTGGTACATATTTAATGCACAGTACAAAAATCAATTAAAGGAAATTTGGTGTTTCCATGCAACAAAGTCAGGACGCTGATTAGTCCAAATGATTAAGTACAAACGACGGTCCACGCTTAACCTGTCGGCAATCTGTAGATGTGAGCAGCAGCGTAATATTCCAAACTCTGACTGCCTTTGGTTGTTATTAACATTTACTTGTATTTTTACTTTCATTACTTGAGTACCTTTAATTGTAGATTATTTCAAATATTTAAGTACAGTAAATACTAGACATTTAAACACTTTAACTTCAGTAGTATTTCAGGTGGTGACTTGAACTTCTACCAGAGTCATGTTTTGCTACCTGTACTTCTACTCCAGTGGGACCTTCCAGTACTTTATACAACACTGTCCATGTGTCTGCCCCCCCCCCAAAAAAAATCTTCTTCTGTCTCTCTCTCTTTAACCCTAGCTGGTCATGTCAGTGGTCCGTCCTCCAGAGTCGGTGTTTTCTGCTCCAGGTTTCTGCTTGTTAAAGGTAGTTTTTCCTTCCACGGTCACCAGGTGTTTACTCCTGTTGGTGTCTGTAAATTGGCTTCAGAGTCTGGTTTAATGAGCTCTAAATATAAAATGTCATGAGATAAATTTTATTATGATGTGGCGTTACGAATGAAATTTTATTGATTGATGGTGAAAACGCCTCTAACTCACTTTCACATCCACTGTCCAATCAAACAGTGTTTCATGGCGTCCACGTCGCTCAGAACCTGTCAGGTATTTTCCACATCTGAAGGTAACTTTGCCTGGTCGTCCTGCCCGTGGGACCCGAGTGGAGGTGACAGAAGAACACCCACTCCCCTTCTGCTTCCTCCTCCGAGAGTCGCCGCTGATGCAACCACCTCTGTGATTAGAGACGGCATCCGGCGCCCAGATCGGCGTGTTAATCAGAGAATAATTACCTCCTCCTGATGAGAGCCCGGCGACAGGGCCACGAGAAGAAGCAGTGCCTCAAAGAAATAGGCCCCCCACCTGACAACTTATTATTTTCTGGAGTTGCGGCTGAAAATGCCCCCGCAGAAACGCTAATTACCCGACATTAGTTCCACAAGTCCCCGTTCCCTAAGTGGAGCGGCGGCGCTGCTCTTTGATATATGAAATGTGGTGCGTCTCTGCTGAGAATGGAGGATTTCCCCCGGCGGAGAGCACACTTCTACCGTCTATTAAAAGACAAGACAAGAGCGCAGATCAAAGCCGAGGAGGAGCCGCAGTGTTGTTTCATTACCGACGAGGAAAAACCTGTGTGATCAACGCAAAGTGACTCCTGCCTTCAAACATGTCAGGGCGATGAGCCCCAGGTATCAGAGTCAGAGGAGACTGTTGTTTCACCATACGCCAAGTTAGAATATGTCTAATGATCTGGAGGAAACGGTCAGATTTTACCAGCTGATGACATGGTTCATAGGTAAAATATTAAAACAAAGGCTGTAACAGTAACATCCACTTTCCATTCAATTTACCACACATTCTTTACTCAATAAAACTACAAAATCTAAATGTACTGAGTATGTTAAGTGTGTATCTATATATTTTCAGCCCTTATATATTTATTAATTTTAATTTTGAGGTACCGCCTGGACAATTAGCTTTGTAGTTGTGTTACAAAAATGTTAAAACACTAGAAAAGCATCTTATGAACGCTTTTGCAGAAATTGATGTGAGTGTATTTATATTGCTTTTTCAAATAAAAAGATTATAAAAAAATAGAATATCTTAAAGTTTCCCTTGTCCACCAGTAACAATTACTCTTCCATGTTTTACTTATTTTACTTCATTAAAAGTACATTAAAAAAATATTCCACAAGTAAAAGTTCTAGATTCCAAATTTTACATCAGTAGAAGTATAAGTATTATCAACCAAATGTAGTTGACATGTGTATTTTCTAATTAATTAAATCAAGCTGTAAGAAAGTTATGCAGTTTATGAAGGAGAAGGAAATGAAAGATAAAATATAAAGTAAACAACTCATCCTTCAGTTTTTTCACAATGGTTTAACATCAATAAATTTGGTAAATCCACTTAAAATTACAGGATTTCAGAAAATATCCCAACTGATCATCTATGATTTACTTCATGCTTTCAGAAAATAATGTTATTAGTCCTAGTAAACATTAACCAGTAAACCTTAAAGTCATCTTCATCAGGTTTTGTGATATTAGGGCTTTGAAAATGAGGCGTGAGGCTGATTTTAATGTAAAAATGAGTCCAGAAAAAGATGCTAAGTTCCATAAATCATTGCTTCTGAACTATTCATGACAGATGTGTGACATTTTCAGGAGTTGTTCTAAGGAACAAGATGTTTTTTACTTCTGTTAAAGAAACTCCACTGTTGTGTATTTGCCAAATTACAAAATGCTGAAAAGTTTTCTTTTGTACTTGACAACAATTTTATCCTGGCATGTCTCAGCAGCGAAGCACATCACAGCCTTGGTATTTATTCTTCAGGGTATAGTACTATTATTGTAATTAAATAAGTTCCTTAAATGTTCATAAAAATAATTCCAGACCCTACTGGGGTTTATTCACACGGACTGAATAAAAGCCGTCGAATGTAGTGGAGTAAAACTATATGTTAGTACAGCGGAGGTCAAACAAAGCTGCTGAAAATACTTGAGTAAAGCATAACTACCTATTTTTGGAGGCATGTACTTATCATGTGACATTATACATATTTAGGAACCAATCAGAGTTGAGTATTCATCTTCTGAAATGTCCAAGAGTTTAACTATAGACATTAATGAGACTGAACTGTTCTAACAGGGTTATTTAAGTTTTTTTTTTATGTCTATTTTTATGCAATAAATTATGTTCATTTAAAAACAAAACATATTCAGTTGACTGTCACCTTTGACAAAACCATCACATACACCCTACTCTTGGCCAAATGGCCACAGCGGTGTCGTGTTTAGCATTTCCACCTCACAGATAGAAGGTTCAGTTGAGTTTCCTCTTCCAACCACACTGGGATGGGTTCCTCCCGGTGCCCTTGACGAAGGTGATGATGAAGATCTGGATTTGGTTACCAGGCACCTTCAATGGTGGCTCAGTGCTAATGCTAATGCTAGATACTGTGTGTGTATTACGAATAAAATCCAGACTGAATTTCTCTACTGGGATAATAAAGACTTAACCTTAACACAGACATTAAATAATAATAAGCTGATCATAGGGACTTTATTTTAAGGTCCTGTCCACAGTAATATGGATATTTGTAAAATTAACCCTTTCCTATGATCTTTCATCCACATATAAAAGCCTTATTGACTCAAAAATGCTGCACAAAGTGTAGATTTTGCAGGTTCACGTGCAAAAATAAGAGTTTTGGAAATGTAGGAAATGTTTGTTTGGAAACGTAGGAAACACTTGTTTTAAGAAAAAATAAAACTGAAGGCTGATATATTGTATAGGCTACTGTTTTCCCATTTTCTCTATGGTTTAAAGTCTGTCAGTCTGTCAGAGATGAGTTTTTTTCAGCGTTTGTAGTCATTTTACATTCTTGTATTTATGGACATATTTGGTAAAATTAAATTCATGTGGAGAGTTTTTTTTGTTTTTATTTTTATTTTTTTCTTGGTGCAATGGTAGAAAATCTATAACGATGAAGAAAACCACATTAGTGTGAATTTAGCTTAAAAAAAAATACCAAAAACTGGTGCGTTTTCCAAAAGCTGCCACAATATCTGTCCATTAACTAACTGACTAATCAATACCGTCCAATATCAGTCGTGGTAAACGAGGATCAAGCTGAAAAGTCACAGATAGTTTTTTTTTTTTTTAATCAATTAAATGATTTTAAGAGGCCTTCATCCTCTTCTGCACCTCCACCTCCTCCTCCTCCTCTTTAAAGAGCCACCTGTCAATCACAGTTTAAAGTTCATGAAATTTCTATGAGCATCGATTGTAGCCGAGGCGAGCGAGGCCAGAGGGGTGGGTGGGGGGTTGTTGGTTGGCGTTGGTGTGTGTGTGTGTGTGAGAGAGGGGGGGGTGGGGGCTCAGTGTTAGTGACTCCATTGATTCATCAAGTGTCCTGCTTTGGATTTCTGCGCTCACTTTCCTGCAGAATGTAGATACATACAGGTGTAAAGCTGTGGATCTAGAACCACATGGAGCTCTGATCCTCATTAAATCTCAACATGTTTCACATGATTTTTACCACTAATATATGACCAGAGAGATGTGACGACTAAACCACTCTGCAGCATTAGACTTCATTTAGATGTTTACTCCAGTATAACTATTATTCCACCTTATAACCACATAATTTTAATAACACAACCAGTTTTGCAGACTCATTTATGTATATTTATTTAATTACCATATTGATAATATATTTTCCAGTACATACTGTATGACTTGCTGTTCTAATTGTATTTTAATATGTGTATTTGGTATAGAGAATGAGATAGATCGATTATTATTAGATTATTATCAGATAACAGCAATAATCTGATTATGAGAAATCAGATTAACACACCTGGATTTCTCCTCAAAACTCTGATGTCTTCCTGCATGTATACAGGTTAATCTGATTTATATGTCTGTGCATGTGTAAATACAATTAAAATCATAGAAAACTGAAGTTACGTGAGTGGAAGACAATAACAGGAAGTTAGAGTCACTATGTACGAACCCTGAAAGAAACCTGATAATGGACCAGAACATCTGAACCAGGGTTTTTCATTATGGCATTTCTGAAGTGGATGTAAACACGTCAGATCTAATTATTACAATTATCTGATTACTCCCAGTTATAGGATTTTTTCGGTCATGTAAACAGGCTCAGTGTTGACCATGATCTACTAATAAACTCATTTACACACCTGTATTTGATGTTTCAGATGGATGTTCCTCACAGTTTCCACATGCAAACATAAAAACTGCAGTTTTCTAACGTCTTCACTTTGGAAGACGTAAAATATCTCAGGTTTAATGACATAAAACTCCATTCACATGTCCACAATAGGCCTGAACGTGGGGGAACTGTGTGTTTTGCAAACTGTCCGTATTAGTGCGTATTAAACAGGGCATGAATGTCAGTAAAACTTTCCTCTGAAATGCTGACAGACGAACGCTGACTGTTTCTTCTCTGCAGCTGTGAGCTGATCCTCAGCCCCTTACCCGTAATTGCCTCCATGTGTTACTGTGACAGTAATTAAACAATAAAAACTCTGAAGTCAATTAGCGTCGGTGCTTCCAATGTGTCCATGTGACAGTGGGGTGGGATGGAGGCCCCCTCCCCCTCCTGGACCTGGGCTCAGGTTCAGGTTTAACTCGTACATGTTCACAGGACCTTCAGCGGACCTGGACGACAGCGGCGTTTAATGGGTTCCATGTGTGAGCGCGAACCCATCGCACACAGGCCTTCATTGTATCTGCTGATAGAGCGCGCTCAGAGGAAACTGTGAGCGTTTTAAAGGACGCCTGAGCTGAGGTGCTCTACAGTACGTCAGCGCACAAACGCTCCTGGTTTTTCCAAATGAGCTCACTGTGATCTGAGGTCTGATGAGGTCATTCAGAACCAGTTCAGGTCAGACCCGGATCTGGAGGATTCACATCAGACTGAGGTGAAGGGACGGAGGGTTTTGAAACTAAACCATGAACATTAAACAGTGACGTGTGAAATCACCTGCAGGCTCGGACTCATGTTCTGGGAAATGATGAAGAATAAAACTATAGTTAACTAACTACAACTAGATTGATTATCAGTTAATCATGTTAATGACTAGTTAATGTTGACCATGATCATTTCCTATTTGTTTCCTGTTTGTTTAAATTAAAGAAAATTATTCATGAGTTTGTTTTTCCATCAACTGTCCCTATAATGTTATACTCTTTCAGGTTTGTGCCATGGATGTTTTGACAAAATAAAATCTGTTTGTTTACTTCTGCTGCTGTCACTTTTCTTTTTCCGTCTTATGTATTTATTTATGCTTTGATTCATCCACTCATTCATTGGTTCTGTAGGGTTGTTTATTCAACTGGGTTCTGTGTTGTTCTGTCTTCTCTTTTATGTGGGTTCTGTATCCATGCTTTTGGTTGGGTTCTGTGTATGTATGTATGTACAGTATGTATGTATGTATGTATTTTTTTGGGTTCCTTGCTGTTGTGGCATCTCTCTCAGGTGGGTTCTATATTTATTTATTCATTAATTTATCTGGGTTCTGTCATCATACATTTATTAGGGTTCTCTATTGTGTACGTTCTGCCACTTTAATGGCTCATCTATTCATTTATTAATCAGGATTATGCTGTTTGGGTTCTCCAACATGTATGTTGCACAGGTTTAATGGGTTCTCTCCTCAATTCATCTGGGTTCTGTCTTCTTCCTTGTTTTGGTTCTGTATTTATTTATTTATTTGAGTTCTGTCTTCTTCCTTGTTTTGGTTCTGTATCTATATGTTCTTCTGGGTTCTGTATTTATTTATTTGGGTTCTGTCTTTTTCCTTGTCTTGGTTCTGTATTTACATGTTCTTCTGGGTTCTGTATTTATTTATTTGGGTTCTGTCTTCTTTCTTGTTTTGGTTCTGTATTTACATGTTCTTCTGGGTTCTGCACTTTTGCTTGGGTTCTCCATCGTGTCAGTTCTGCTGGTTCCCTGTCGTCTCCAGGGTCAGTACTGCAGGTCTGTTCTGGTCAGAACCCTCAGAGCCTCAGTACTTGTGATGCACAGATCAATGTGTCCTGTGGGGGGGTCAAGGGGGGGTTCTGGGAGGGGGGGGGTCTGGGATCGATGGGTGCTGAGTTATTGCGGCGCTCGGCCACTGATTTTTAGAGAGCTGTGTTTTCCCAGGAAAGTCAATACCTCCAGGCTGCACTCATTAATTTCAACCCCAACACCTTCAACAGCAGAACCCACAGCACAACGTCTGCACCTCCTATACACACTGAGCTGAAGAACCACCGAGGAGGAGGAAGAGGAGGAGGAGGGAGAGGAGAGAGGGGGGTGG
>JAPQRQ010000002.1:2826819-2844059 GCA_037367365.1 Apogon talboti
TTATTATTATTATTATTATTATTATTATTATTACTATTATGTTTTTGTGACCATGTGGACAGATGAATGGTGTGGTTTCTCTGGGACTGAATAGTTTGCTCATGTGTGTGTTGTGTGTGTCCGTGTGTGTGTTGTGCGTTTCCTGTTTGCAGGCGGTCGATGTGCGCCGTTAAAATATGTGTAAATCAGATTAAACTGATGTGTGTGCAGAATGCAGCGTATCTGGCAGAAGAAGAAGAAGAAGAAGAAGAAGCTGAGTTTTAGAGAAACTGTGTGACATTAACATGCAGCCACCTGTCGGGTGCAGCCTCACAATGCCTTCAGGGACACACAGTTTGCTTGTTTCCCCATCAATCAAAATGAAGTCAGATGTTGGTGAAATCTGGCTGCAGATGTGTTTTAAAGGACCAGACCAGGGTTTTTACATTACTAAGCATTTCACAAAATCTGTTCTTCATTTTTTACTCTATCCTCTGTCACTTTCAGGCTTTCTGCAGATTCTATTTGACGTTCTATTTTCACTCTTTTATCACCATACAGAATGTAATTTAAGGCATGATTTCATAATAAAACACCGGGAAAGAATTAGATATTAAAGGCACTGTGCATAACAATAATCCCAGATGAATCGTTTGAGTAAATATGTGCAGAACAGGAACAGACTGGAAACCTAATTAACAAATATTAATATAATTACGTTTTATTTAGTGTATTTGGCTGTACTCCTGGGACATTTATGTCATTCTCCAATTGAAATCCAATCAAAATCAAGTTAATCAGCTGCTATTTTTCTTTTTTTTAACCCTTACTTCTCGTTTGGGTTAATTTTCACCCGTTTTAACAATTGACAGTAGGAAAAACACCCTAAAAACTTTAATAACTTGTAATAAAGTGACCCAAAATTTGCACAAATGAAAATATTTGTTGATCATATATACTCTTGTTTGGGTTCTCTATGTTTTGGAAAATTGACGCTGTCCTGGGTAAAATCTGACTGATAGACTTTTGGTTTTAGCTTCAATAAAATACAATTAAATCACTGTGGTTGTTAAGTTTTTATGTCTTAGGTAAAATAGAAGGTGATATTGTGTGATAGTAAACACTTTTTCCTCTATAAATGAGTTGTATAAACCTAAAAAACACTCTCTCTGCCCATTTAAAGATGTTATGTCTACACTGTAAGCAGATCGGAGCAATGACATTTGGTATCATAGTTACTTTAAGGGGATTTTTGGGTTTTGTATAATACATAAGGGTTAACTGGATCATTTCAAGAAATAAAAAGGCAGATTTTAGCTTCTGAAATGTGAATATTTGATGCCTTTCTGTGTCTTACTGGCTCTCAGTTGATGGTTGGACAAAATAAACTACTTTTATTGTCAGAACAGATGATGGTGCCAACTTTCTGCTGTATTTTTTGTGATGAAACACTTTGCCCTGATCAGCTGTGACATGAAGCTGATGTGATTGGGATAAAAACATGACGGTTCGGTGCTTTAAAGTCCTCCAGGCCTTTCAGTGCATTTCAGAGGAGAACACTCTCTAATGCAGATAACAACAGGCTCTATTCACAACACAGCAGCCCTTGTCAGTCGTTATCTGTAAATGGAATCTCAGATTAGCATTGCAAAAGGCGGCGCTGGCGGCGCCGGACGGACCGGCCATTGTCAGCGTCCGTCTCTTCCCTCCCGTGCGTCGTCCCGAAGCCGGAGGAGGAGGCGGCGCTTCCGACAAAGACGGCCGCCGTGATAAACCGGTGTTAAACAGAAAGCCCGAACACGCTCGCCTCTTTCACGGCCCGACGCAATGACATTTACTTATCGCGCTAAACAGCCTTCCATCTGACCTTTCTGCTACTTTGAATGACATCTGGATATTCTGATGGAATAATCGGGAGGAGTAAAAGCACTGATTTAGGAAGGAGATAGGAAGTGTGGCTGGACGTTTTCACTCTGCACAGATGACAATACGTCTGACGGATGACATGGAACTCCAGCAAACCTTCTACTACCTGATGTGTATTTACAGGTATCAGATAAGGTGACAGACTGCATGTTTTCAGTTTTAAAGCTAAGAAATATACTCAAATAAAGTGAAAAACCTGCGAGGGATTCATAAATACATGTCAATTAAATAGCTATCCTTAAAAACAGAGTCATTTTTGGGACGTCTGATTCTGTTTTCGTGGTGACTGCTTGAAGTCATCATCACTTTCATTTTCGTCCATTTTTGTCTTTTGACATTTGCTTTGTCTGAGATTGATGACTTTACTGAAACACTCTTAATGATGTTTTATATGGAGGCCAAACAGAGCCTCAAGGAGCTCAACAGGTACTAATTTTAATAATATCCTTTATTTTTCACTAGTTGAACTGATCTGCAGTTGATATAATGTCACAGTTGCACTGTGGGTAATTACATGTTCTTAGCGTCCATTTGATTGCACTTACTGATATTAGCCTCAGATAAACTGATCAGAATTCAGTGTTATCATAGATGCACAGCCAACTATGACTGAATTACACCGAGACTGAAGAGAACTGAAAAACCAACAGATTTTCAGGCAGATTCTGCAGCCTCTATGGACGTATGGACATTTTAATCCAAAATCAAAGATCAGACATACAATTATCTGAATGTTTAAGTTAAACTGAATCTAAAAATGGGCAAAGGTGTTTGTACGTTCAGAGTAACCTTCATTAATGATTCATAAATAGTTAAAATCTCCACCATAAGAAGCTGTGGAGCTCCTATCAGTGCTGTGATTGGTTGGTGACATTAAACTGATTGTTATCAGCAGCTGTTAACTCTGTTCTCATGGACGAACTCGCAACTATCAATATATTAATGTGAGACTAAAGAAAACATAAAAACAGACATTCTGCAAATACAGGAGCATCTATGTCTGATACCTTAAAGGATTTATGTGTCTGTTCTGTCTGTTATTCAAAGGTTTCTCTGACGTGATGTCAACAGCAGTGAATCCAAGAATCATGTTTTTGTGTAAAATACAATAAAAGCAGTGAAACTGTTTATATCCGTGGTGTCAGTCAGGTGTACAGGATTCAGAACCTTTCATTTTAACAGGTTTTAACTCAGCGGGGACTTGAGCAGCAGACGGAGGTTCATTCTTACCGGTGTAGACGAAACGTCCCGGCGCTCCTTTGCAGAACTGTTTGGACTTGTAGGACAGCGTGACCTCCACGACCCCAGGGATGTGACGAGGGGGCGTCTGGACCCGGATGGCGTGAGGGGTGATCAGCTGGATGGAACAGACACAAACACATGAAACATCTTATGTCATCACTGACCATAAGAAAAAAAAACTCTTCCTGCAAATATATCAAGCAGTCGATATTCAGATTCCATCTGAACCAGGGAGACATCTTAACAACCTGCTCCTCCGGATGTGGAGGAGCACCGTCCACGGCCAAACCCTTCACTCTGTCTCTGTTGGAGAGTCCACACACCAGATGAACCATCTCTGCCGCCTGTATCCATAATCTCATTCTTCCCATCACTACCCAGGAGTGTGGACTGACCAGGACAAAGGGAGCTTCAGACCACCTGTCCATCTAACCCGGGTCTAAGTATCTCGAGGTCTTGTTTAGTCATTGGAGAAGCCCTTTACTCTGCAGAACTTTAAGATTTCATATTAATGAATGCCTTATATAACAATGTACCCTCCATACAGTTGTCACAAAGCGGGAAATTAACTATAGAGAGATTTCAACATGGAAGCGTATAGAGGCTGACTCACTTTTAGCGCCCCTAGTGGACATTTAGTTTACTGCAGGTTTTCCCACATCTGTATTGGCCTTGTTGCCACTTTTTTAACAGTATGAGGAACCTAACGTTACTTTAAACCAATTTTGATTATCGTGTAATATTTTTGTGTCTGAAACATATAAAGTCTGTGAAAAACCACCAAAGCCTCCTCAAAATCTCTGAAATGAAGCCTGGATTCACATTGGCACGTCTCCGAGTCGGAGCTCATAAAAACAGGTTGAGATCTGCTGAAAACTTCCTGCGATCTGGGTCAGCCTGCAGTCTGTTTTCAGAGGGATTCTGGGCTTTGGAGTCCGTCTGCCGCCGTGAGACGCCTCTGATCAAAGTGCTGCTGATGTGTGGAGGTGTATCTGTCGGCTCACGCCTCCTTCCCCACCAGGTGTTCTGCTCTTCTGGACCTGCTTCAATATTTCATGCAGCGCCGTATGCCGCCGCCGCCTCCTGCACTACATCTACATATTTTCGGGGACACGCACATCCAGGATCCAGATGCAGGTGTTGTGTGTGCGTGGCTGAATGTGTGTTTCACAGATGAAGATGGAGAATGTGACGCTCAGAAGATGCAGCTGCATTTGTGGTTTTTCTGTGGAAAGAGTCAGCTGAGCTCAGGACCACGCTGTCATTGGTCATAGATTTCACCAAACTCAGACCTTTAGGTGAGGTGAACGGAAACACATAGACCAGGGATGCCAAACATATGGCCCGTGGGCCAAAACTGGCCCGCTAAAGGGTCCAATATGGGATGAATTTGTGAAATGCAAAAAATTACACTGACATATTAACAGTCAATGGTGTCAAAATCATTTTAGTTCAGGTTCCACATACAGACCAATATGATCTCAAGTAAAATACTATCGTAATAACCTTTAACTAATAAAAACTCACATTTTTTTCTCTTTGTTTTACTGCAAAAAAGTTAAATTACATGAAAATGTTTACATTTACAGACTGTCAGTGCAATTTTAACAATATTCAGCCTGTTACCAAATGTTTTGCGTATTTGTAGATCCACAGTGATCTATAAGTTGTAATGCACATGTGCAAATGATGAACTGAAACAGAATATTGATAAAATGCAAGTATTTTTCTTAAAATATTTCATGTTTCAGTTTGGAGCTGTAAACATTATCATAACGCAATTTTACTTTTTTCACTCTAAGGCATAATGACAAGTGTGGAGTTGAGATGATTTATAAGTTATTATGTTATTCCTTTAGTGGTCCAGCCCACTTGAGATTACACTGGGCTGAATGTGGAACCTGAACTAAAATGATTCTGACACCTCTGACGTAGAGGAATTAAAGGAACAATCCCACAGATTTTACATGATTAATAACTCCAGTTGTCCCCTCCAAACACACATTCGTATTTGATCTTGTGTAATATTTAGCAGGTTTCTCTAAAGCTGTGTTGCAGCTATTCAGGTGTGCGAACCCAACGCACCTTTCCAGCGGTCCGCAGCAGTTCTCAATGAATTGATTGTCTGCTGGGGGGCGTGGATATGCTACAAATGTTTGTTCATTGATGAGTTTTCGGGTGTATGTGTAAGAAGCAAAGGAAAGAAAATAGACCCAAACTTAACTTTCTGTCTTCAGAAAGCTGTAAACGCAGCAGAAAATTCACACATTTGTCTTTCACAGTGTTGAGGGTTTAGCCATAAAACTGAACCAGGAGAACACTCATTGCCCACCTCGCTCCACACCAGCATGGTCCCGAAGACCACCTGCAGGCCGTCGAAGAAGTTGTCTCCGATGAGGATGACGGTGGCGCCGCCGGTCGTCCACCCCTCGCTCGGACTGATGGCTTTGATGCAGGGCGTGGCTGCTTCGGAAACACAGCGAGAAAACACAAATGGAAGGTCAGAAATCACACCGAAAAGAGGGAAAAAGTAAAGTGAGAAACATCAGACAAAGAGTCAGGAGAAGGAAGTACAGCAGCGGCGTTTTTAAAGTGCGGAAAGAATAAAATGTGCTTTGATAGTTTTATCAAGAAGTTTCAAATTGTGATTTCATATTTTAACAACCTGTTTGTATGAAGTCCTGACCTGTGAACTGTAGCTTCATGGTGTAAACTACGCTACAGAGTCCTGTCCACATGAGTTTCAGTTATTCCAATGTGGGTGGGTCACACTTTCTGAATGTATTTTTATTATAATTTATCATTTTTATTCATTTATTTGAGTGGTTGGTTGCTTGATTGCTTATTTAACATATTTAAGGTTGGTTAATTTAGTATTTATAAATGACATAACATATTTATCTTATATAAACCAACCAACAAACCACCAAAATAAACTGTTTTGTCGCTTATCAGAGTTTATTTTGTGATGAAAAACTGAAAAATGGACAACCCCACCTTAAAAACATGCTATTAATATAAATCTGACAAAAATATAGACAACTATTAAACAGGCCAATCATAAAGAGTCAGACAGATGGAGAAAAAACAGAAAACTCATAAAAAGTAAAAAAAAAAAAAAGACATAAATGGGAAAAGTAAGATATACAGAAATAGAAAAAGAGGAAAACAGAGATGTGGAATTAAACAAATCAGTAGAATGTGTGTATTCTCATCAAAACTCAGGGATTTCACTGACTCAACTGATTTTTGAGGTAAATTGCCAAGCTGTGAATGAAACGATACATCAGAGAATGAATCGTATCGTTCAAACATCCAGTCCAGACATTTAGAGCCGATAACAGCACCATTTAGACCCAAAACTGTGCAAAAACATTTGTTGAAGTGGCTGTATTTTCTTGATTTAAGCATATTTAACTCATACTGGAACAGTAAATATTTTATCCTACTGTGTTTTATTACATTAGCTCATTATATTTAGTGACTGTGTGTAAAATGCTTAGTCTTTAGCTGCAAACAAACTACAACCATGTATGTCCTGACTTGAGAGACAGAAAAAAAACAGAAAAATCAGAGAATTTATTAATTTAATAATTGATTTAATAATGACTTTTTGACATGTTTGAACTCTTATTAACAGAAAAATAAAGCATAATCCACATTTAAGACACAATAAGTTAATTTACAATAGTGTTTCTGTTACCAGTGTTTTGTAAGTAATCCTTTTTTTAAGCAAAATAAAACCGATTTATGTAATTCAACAGGAAGTTAACTTATCTGATGTGGAAAAAGGCCGCTCATTACTAAAGTCAGACACCAGTTAACTCCACAGTGTGGTCTTATCTATGACTTCACAGACTTCAGCCTGTTAGTCGAGCATTATACATGCAAACTGATTGGTTTTTCCAGCGCCACTCAGATCAATAAGGGGCTCCACAGAAACAGCGTCTCCGAGATGACTAGACGTTTGTCCGACAGAGTCAGACAGGCGGACTGACGGCCGTTTTATTGGGAGGGATGAAGTGAGATTCCAGTCACTGCACAGGTTTACTATTGTTTACTATCAGGTCTGATCTATTAAGGCTCAATTAAACCCCGTTGTTAGTGGAGAAATCTCCTCCTCCTACCGGTTACTGGCAACAGCAGCGGATGGAAAAAGACTTCTGACCAACAGGCTTCACGCCGCAGTGATCAACTGTCCACTGCTTTAACTTTTTATCACTCACTAACTTTATTTTGGCAGCGAAAACTGAACCAAATCTGCTTAAATAATACATCAGATGTTTTTGCTTCCTGACTCTTTTGATTTAATGCTAAAGTCTATTGGTTTGGATTAAAATGTTGAAGGTTTTGGTGGTAAATGTTTTGGAAGGAAAGGACAAAGAAAAGAAAAGAAAAGGAAAGGACTAAGGAAAGGAAAGGAAAGGAGAAAGGAAAGAAGAGTGAAAAAGAAAAGAAAAAAGAAAAGAAAAGAAAAGAAAAGAAAAGAAAAGAAAAGAAAAGAAAAGAAAAGAAAAAAGTTATGTCAACTTCTTCAGTTGTAAACTCTCTGGATGGTCCATCATTTACGGTGAAGGATACACATCTTAAACACCTCCTGGATCTTCACCTCCTCCCTCCTCCCTCCTCTCCCTCCTTCTCTCTCTCTTCCCTCTCTCTCTCTCCTCCAGTTCTAACTTCTCAAAGTCTGAGTTTCCAGAGGAAAGAAAAGAACAAGTGACAAACGGAGCAGCTGCTGCCGAGGGTCGATTGTCATCTCCTTATTAATTTCCCTCTATTGTGGCAGCAGTAAACAAACAGTCCGATGGGTTTTGGGGTGGATGGGTGGGGGGCGGGGGGTTCACAAAGGCGAGGAACAGGCGGCGGAAAGTTTAATCGGGGGGAGCAGAGGGAGGGCTGAGGGCTGGTGACAAAGCCGGGAGCAGATGTTGGGGCTTTTATCGGCTCTGAAAACATCCCAGTCTGGATGAGATGAAAGGCCCGAGCGCTCCTCTGTGGGCTGAGATACCGACAAACAAAGGCCCCTTTTGGCCCTTACAGGACACCGTACGGTCCGCCCGGCCGCCTCCGAGCGCCCACACGAGGAAGCACTTCAGCACACGACTGTTTAAGCACTGATTTATGGAGCGTCCTCACTGTCTCAAGGTGTTTTATTCATGAGAATCAGTGTGTCAGTGTCAATGACAGATCAGTGTCGGGGAGCGTTTGTTTTATCCCCCTGGATGCGCCACTCAGGTAGGGTTCGCCAACACACAAACACAATCAAACTTTGTGACTTTGCTTCCTCTTTGATCAACAACCTTATCGGCCCACAGTGCGATAAACGCCACTCGTCTGGCGCTGCAAGTAGGTTAAACCAAACGAGACAGTTACATCACCGCAGCCTCCAACTTAAAACGAGTCGAGGGAAAACGCGACGGCACTTTCCCTTGACTTGGTTTAAAGTCGGAGGCCGAGAGAGGGACGCAACGGCTTTTTGATGTCTGAGATTGTTTGAGGGTTTGTTTCATGCTGCTTTACGTCTCAGGTGGGTGGAGTCACAAGTGACAAGTTTCAGAAAAGTTAAGGCAAAAGCATTTTAGGGTAAATTTTTCATGAGCAAAAAGTTTTACCTGAGGAAAGAAAAGGAAAAAAAAAATATGTTCTGATACTGTAAACCCCACCCATCTGGCATTCCAAGTAGGTTAAAACAAGCACCAGAGTTACACAATCTCAAACTTTTAATGAAGTCTGGGGAAACTGCACAGTTAGGAGGTTTGGTAGATGAGGGAAAGGAAACTGTGGCTCACTGATGTCAGATCAATCAAATAAAAGTGTTGTAGGGTTTGTTTTAATTTCCTGGATGTGTCAGATGGGTGGAGTTTGCAAAGTAAGTCTTGAGAATGTTAGACAGTCACAAAATGTAACTTAGAGTCAGTTTAGTTTTACTTTTCAGCCACTGAGAGCTTCAGCCGACAGTCTGTAAAGCCCTTATTCAATAAACCCCACCCCTGTGGTGCTCAAAGTAGGACAAAACCAACAAACTCTGCAGTTGATGTAGTTTCTCCAGATCAGTTATGTCACACTGGTATTGTAGAAAAGAGAGCCTGTTTTGATTTCATGGGAGTTTGCAGAATAAGTCTTGGGAATGTTAAATGTGGCCACTCAACGCTATAGCTGACACTTTCTAAAGCTTTATACCATAAACTCCACCCTCTAGTGTTTAAAGAAATACAAAACAAACAAACCTCTGTAAAAATTCCAATCTATAAAGTATTTTTTGGCCAAACTACAGGATAAGCTGGTTTATTTTTTGTCAGGAATGGAGGATTTTCAAAGTTTCTGATGTCCAACTGCTTTCCATTTCATTGTTTGTTTTAATCAGCTGTGTGTCCCAGACGGGTGGAGTTTACCTCAGAAGATTAAGTGATGATTTGTGAAAGAAAGAGACAAATTATTTGAAAGTAAGAGTCAGCATAGTTTGCTTTTCTCTGAAGATGGATGGCAAATTGGTGACATATATGGGAAACATCTTTTTACAGCTTATTTTTATTTTCTGCATGTGTTGAATGGATGAGGTTTGTCATAAAATATAAAAATATAGTATATATTATAATATAAAAATAGTCTAGTGTTTAAGGTGGGATGTCCAAGATGTGTTCACTTTTGGTGCCACATAGTCTAAACTGCATTTTATTGTTAATTTTAACTTTCTTGAACATGTCGGATGGGCAGGGCTCGTCTCCACAGACATGTCATAGCATGTATTTATGAGTTACTGTTACTTTCTAAAGCTTTTATTTGATCAATGCCACCCATCTCTCAGTGCTCATGCAAAAATCCAAAATTTCATAGTAAAGTTTGCAGAGGTTTAGGAGGTGACAGGAGAAATGTACTGTTTTGTTTTTTTTTACCTGGGGGATTTGTTTTTACTTTGCTGGAGGTGCTGGATGGGTGGGGTTAAACATAATGAGAGAAAAGTAAGTAAACTGTGGCCTACTTTATCCATTTTCCTTCACCACCATCTCCTCTGATTTTCTCTGAAACCTGATGTGGTTAAGCTCCACCCATCTGGCGCTCCCGAACACGGTGAATGAAACGGACTGATGTCATCGCTCCTGGAAAACGCCACATCGAGGCCGGAGCGTTTTATTAGAGCGGGGACAGGGCGAAGTGGTATTAAAGTTTACAGCTTTAGAGGAAATGTTACCAGCGCGCTCCAGGACTCGGAGTCCGGTTTCAGCGTGTGAAGTTTACACACGTATGATGCATTTTATTTGGTCGCTGTGGAAGAAGGGAGCGTTTGTTCGCCGGTGCGGGACGTCCAACGGGAACACGGGCCGGACGGAGGCTAACAGTCTGCAGGTGTACGGTTTCAAACACACCTGCCAGCTCTGGTTTTGGTCTAAAACATCCAGTCCAAAGGCTGGGTGGGTCGAGGGACAATTTATCTGGGTCGCCAAATAAATCCACAGACTTTCTTCTACGTAGATTTTATTTCAGATTTCTATATTGAGCCGCATGTGTTCATGATGAGATCTGACGTGGATTAGACCTGGAGATTTGTGTTTTTATCTTAATCCACCAGACCACCAGGATGTTACTAGTTATATCAATGTCTTTGTCTGGCAAGTACGTTTGTGTTCTCAGGTTAAACTTAAGACCAGGGGTGTCAAACATGCGGCCCGTGGGCCAAAACCGGCAAGCCAAAGGTTCCAATTCGGCCCATGGGATAAATTTACAAAGTGCAAAAATTACACTGACGATATTAACAGTCAAGGGTGTCAAACTCATTTTAGTTCAGGTTCCACATACAGACCAATATGACCTAATGTAAAATAATAGCATAATAACCTATAAATAATGACAAATCCAAATTTTCTCTTTGCTTTAGTGCAAAAAAATAACATTAAATTGTGAAAATATTTATTAACAAACTGTCCTTTAACAATAAAATGTGAATAATCTGATACAAATATGAACAACCTGAAATGTCTAAAGAAAAATAAGTGCAATTTTAACAATATTCTGTCTGTTAATAAATGTTTTGTGTCTTTGTAGATCTGATCTGTAATACACATGTATAAATGATAAGTTGAAGCATACTATTGTTAAAACTGAACTTCAGCTTTTTCAGGTTATTCACATCTTTTTTGGATAGTCAGTAAATTAAAATATTTTCATAATTTAATGTTATTTTTTGCACTAACACAGAGTAAAGTTTGTATTTGTCATTCTGTATTTGGCTGCTTTGTTATTCTTCTACTGGCCCCTGCTTCAGACCCTCCTGTTGTCCCCGAACACCTTACCTTCAGAGGGGTCCAGGCGTCGGGCACGGCGGCCATGTTTGGAGTTGTTGTGGACGAACATGTTGTCGGACACGGCCAACACGTGACCGTCCACGTTGACTGTAGTGGAGACCACCACCTGCGCGCAAACACACACACACACACACACACACACACACACACACACACACACACACACACACACACACACACATTCAGACCCAGGATCAGTTTCAGACTCATCTATAACATTAGATCATACTTTGGTCTTAAATCAGTCGACAGACAGTTTCACAGAAATGGAATCTGGATCGTTTTAAGGCAGACTTTATTTCTTGGCTGAAGCTGTGCCTGTAGACGGAGTGTGTGACAAAATGAAACCAGGATAATGCAGTGTGTAGACATTCACAGAATCCCAGTGTCTTTCACAGGACTCCTGTCAGAAAGCATCAGCCCTGAAAACCTGGATAAAAGGCTCTAAAATCAGGGTTATAAGATCAGGATATGATGTTTACATGTGCAAATATCAAAAACCCATGTAGAAGTGTCCATGGAAAGACACCCATCTAGTTGTTTTATACATTTTCTTATTTAAATTCACAGAAAATGGAGTGTATTGTGCTATATATGATTATCTGGATCCAACATGACCAACAGGTTGTGAGATTTTGTGTGACACAAGCCTAATTCAGTGACTCCCTGAGGAATAATAACTGGACCCACTTGCCTTTTATTTCCTTTTCCAGGACTTTATAACTTTCTAAAACCTCCTTAATAACTTAAAAATGTCCAATGGATCCATGGAGATTCCTGAAGGCACATAAAACTTCACCAGATACAGTATGTTTGGAGGCTTCTATAGAAGTTCTGGTTCCAGATGTTGTAGTTCTAACCACGATTAGTAATGAAAACTCAAGAAAATAATAATGAACTCTAGATGTGAAAAATGTCTTTAGCTGTATTTAAAGATGAAAAGTTACTTAAGCCACAACTTTTACTTGTGATAAATATTACAAATTAAAAAAAAGAAGAAAAAAAACTCAAAAAGACAAAGATACTGCTAAAATTTGAATTAAAACTAAGCATTTTCAATAAATACAAACTAAATCAAACCGGAAAACTTCATTTATATACTAATTTACACAACACTGTAAATAATAAGTTAAATAAAAATAAAAATTCTAAAAATGCAGAACCTCTGGATCCTCTGAAGGACTTCTAAACCTCCTCTGTCCTTCTGTAAACCCTCTAAACCCTGGTCTGATGTGTCAGGTGTGGTGGTTTTCAGTCTTACCTGGAACCTCCTCATGTCTCGTGGGTTCCCTGCATTTTTCAAACAGTTCTGATTGCACTTGAGGAAGAACTTCAGGAAGAATCTGCAGGAGCACAGAGAAGAAACTGAGACTGAGGACACGCATCAGAGGCGTTAAAACAGCAGTCAGAAACAACAGGACGGACGTTTGACATCAGGGTCAGGTTCATCAGGGTTTCACTCTGAACGTCTAATTAAAGTCAGTTGGACTCGTACCCATAATTCTCTGCTCTGCTTCCTTTAGCCTGTAGAGAGCATGACACCTATGTCCTCAGATAAGTCCACCATAACAACATGTACTCAAATATACACACATGAACCATGAACTAGAGGATTAAAACGTTCATCAGTATGTAGGGAAGGGGTTGCACTTGGACTATTATTATATCATACTTCATACAGAAACATAATCTGTCCTTATGTATCAAAAACAAAATTACAAACTTCATAGTTTCCAAATAACTTCAATAATTCACCATGTGTTTCTCATTTTAAAGGAAAGTCCTTTAAAACTACTACTTAAATGCCTGTTATGATTATGATTCAAATATGACAATGTCCTTCCTGTTATCAATAAGCAGTAAATATATGGATATTATTAAAAACTACACTTCTACTGTTCACAGTCAAATGCAGGGTAATTTTCAGTTTCATTTAAGTACACATTGGTCAATAATCTTGTTTTATTCCAGTGTTATACATGATTCATGATTTAGATTTATTTTTCTGTCTCCATGAACTCAAGAACAAACATGATTTAAAACAGCTTCTGTCGTTAAAACAGTGCGTCAACATCAACAATATGCAGTATTTATTAAACAAAGTACCACTAGCATGTTCTCAACTTTATTACATAGTATAACAAGTTGCATTTATGAATTTTTGCCGAGCCAGAGGTCCACAAAGTTTAAAGTGTTCTATTTTATCAGACTGAAATACTGATTGATATACTACTACTATTATAACTACTAATACTACTAATAATAATAATAAAATGTGAAAACTCAAAATTTTCTTGTTTTACCACATTCCGCCCATATATTTACAAATTTTTACCTTCAGAGATTCAGATTCAGATTGACTTTATTAATACCCGTAGGTAGATTTGATCTGCAGTAACAGGAGCTGGCATTTGCCAAACTCCCCCACTGCCGGTCGCCACGTGCGCAGGCGCCCCAGTCTTAAGTACAGGCAAGTTGGAATTCAGAAGTACAGGCAAGTTACACATGTAATGCAAGCACATATATGACATTATACACTGACACATTAACACGTGTTTACGTGTCGCCGTAATAATCAATCAGAACTGTAAACTTTAAACTTTTTTTTTTTTTTTTAGTGTTTCTTTATGTCGCGTCCTCAGATGAAATTATCATTCGTGGCGGCGTCCTGATAAAGACAGCCGACACTTCCTGCAGAGTTATGTCGTCTCATTAGGAGCCGCCTTTTGATTTTTCCTCCTGCATGTCCGATGTGTCGCTCGCCGCGTGTTGATTTAGGGCGATTTTTACGGCAGCAGAGGAGTATTGATTGTGAATGGATCTGAGCGAGGACCGGCAGTAATAACCTGCAGTTTGGACGAGGACAGCGGGGCGCGGCGGCAGCGGCGGCGCTCAGACTCCTCGCCATCCAGTCAGAATGGATTGCCACCTTAATGCATTTCCCACTGCCTTGTAATCTGTGCACATCCATCTCTCGGACCATCAGCCTCCCCCCCTCCACCCCCCCACCCTGATGGAGCGCTTCCTTTTTAATTGCCACATTATCACAATAATAATCCGGGCAGTTAACAAGCGGCAAGGTCGCAGACAGACATGTCACATTAACCACGAGATAACCTCAGCAGAATACCCACACCCAACTCCTCCACCACTCCACCACTCCTCCTCCTACTCCCACTGTTCTGCAAGGCATGCTGGGAGAACACTGGGAGGTTAGAACGGGGGCTCTCATCGGCATCGATTCCACCTCAATAAGACTGTAAGACTATCCTTAAAAACACACAGCGAGGCACATTAAGGACAACTACACAGGGTTTTACCTTTATGTGTGTTTATTCGCTTAAAAACAAACTTAGCTGCTTTTTGGTGGAGTTTATGTTGTAGTTGGAGTTTTCTGTAAAGGATTTTTTCACAGAAAAAGGCTTAAAATGACAAAAATGACTCTACAGTTGCCCCTTTAAAAAGAACCATAAACATTTGGTCAGAAAAAAACCTCTCACTCCCAACTTGTTGCATAATTTTTGTGCCATGCAGCGTATTTTCAAGAGCCATCTGCTTCGGTTTATGCACAAAAACTTGGTTACAATTAGTAAAAAAGATGGAACTGCTCAAATAAGAATGAAAATGCACAATGAAGACAGCATGAAATGACCTGACCTTGGTCTTCTGACTGTAAGTTCACAAACTTCCATCATAACCACCTCCTACTGAGTTGATTTCCTTAAAAACATCATCTGACCCATGTTGTCAGTTTCTGATGTGTCTGGACTTTCACTGACCTCTACTGATCACCCCGTAGCTGCTTTTCCACCAACACTATCAGCTCAACTCTCCTGGAGTCCAGCAGTAGAAACACATGTTGGTTTTTCCACTGCTGAACACCTATGACCATCATTTACTATCAGACACTACTTTCATTTTCACTTTTACTGAAGTTACGATCAAGCCAAAGAAATACTAAACATGAGGTAAAATCATACAGATCACAGATGGGTTAATCATCGCTGTATCAATACATACGTCATCACAGTGTATTGTGGGATACCCCGCCAAGATATGGGGAAATAAAAAATAAAAAATCTGAGAAAACTTGAAAGCCAGCTCTATGTTGATTTGTGTTTAAACACAAGAGGTGACAGTGCTAAACACGGCACCACTGTGTCACACAGGTATTTTCCTTCACCTAAAACTGAAGGAAAAAGTGACTTTTTCATCAAAATTTATCAACTCAAAATAAAAACAAGCGTCTCCGTCCACTGTCATTGATCCAACACCATGAATTTTACTGGTGAATCAATGTTGTAGAAGATGATGGTGTTTCCACGGTAACTACAGAACCTCTGAACGTCCAAATGGGTCATATCTGATGACCATGAAAAGATGAATAACTGTATTTTACAGCAATTATTGACATGTATTGATAGGATTAGTGGATTTTGGTCAGTGGTATTTCAGACCCACTTTTGGATTCTCACTCAATGGTTGAGAAACAGGACCGTCTCAGTGAAAACTAAGGGGTCATGACCAACCACTGGTCACAACTGGGTGAATTATTTTTTTAAATTTCATTAGACAAACACACATTTTATTTACTTACTGTCTCACTGTTTTTACTCGTTTTTCTGTTCCTTCCTCCTTTTATTGATTTTATGGCTGTAATGAGTTTCCACTTTTCTTGTTTTAATGATGTGATATTCTGTCTTTTCTACCTTTTATTCCACCTTTATTGTGATTGGGTATTGATTTTTGTTGATTTTGTGTTTTCTTTCCTTTTTAATTGTTGGCTGACTTCATTATTTCTAATGTTATCCTATGTTTCGCTACATTGTGACAGTTCTTTCCCAGTTTTTATCTAAGCTTTGTTCACTACTGTTCATTATTATTATTATTATTATTATATATGATGGTTGAGGGTGATTGCTGCTCCATATTCATCCCAGTTTAAGTCCAAACTGTACATCTGATGTGGATAAGCTGGGCCGATATCGGTGTTTTCCTGTGATTTGAACGGACTGACCCTTTAAAGAGCCTCAGTGAGCAGCAGACAGAGGTGGAGGAGGTGTAGGAGGGCTGGGTGTGTGGAGTGTGTATCGACTGAAAGCTGATCTGCTGCTCTGGAGGCTCTAATGCCCTTTATGGCAGTGAACAGAATAATATGGAGCTCCATTCAGATGATACCGAGTCCTTCAGAGAGCTGATATGGATCAATACGGATTGAATTAAAACGCAGCTGGAGACAAGGAGAGTGAAGCACCAACACACACACACTGCTGCTGGAGTACACACACATACACGAAAACACACAAAATAGTGCAGGAACACACACAATAAATGGAAATGCACACTACTACTGAAAATCCCACAAAGACGTGAAAACACACATCCACACAAACAGAAATACACACTCACACAGACAAGGAAATACACACTGATACACACGTACAAAACACACAAATACACAATAAAATACACACAAAGATGTAACGAAACCACACTAACACACTGAAAGATGAGAAAAAACATCTACACAATCAGAAATACACTCACAGACAGAAATACGTGAAAATACAGAAAACACACAAATACAACACAAAAATACACACATACATAAAAAATAGACAAAACAGAAAGGAATACAGAAAAATACACAAATGTACATACAGAGACAACAATACACATCTACACACTATCACGTACAGACACACACACACAGACTGTAGGGAATCCATAGATACAGGCATGCACATACACACAACATATACATTTTCCATCACAGTGACACACAATTATTTA
>JAPQRQ010000002.1:2844159-2854725 GCA_037367365.1 Apogon talboti
ATACATATATATACATATACACACACACACACACACTGGTAGACAGAAACAAACAGACATCTGATACACACATGTACACACACATACACTGACAGACTGACACAAATGCATGCGAACACAATATACTCGCACATAACACAAAAAGATACAAAACTACAGTGAAATGCACACATATAGACATTAAAATACACACAAGACACACAGTCACATAGAGATTCACGTAGACACACTAATACATAAATATACACACACACACACACACAGGGTGACAACAACACACATATAGTAAACTCAAAAAACACACACAGATGCACACAGTGTAATGCCACAGTGAAATACACATACCACACAGACACACAAAGATGCACACGTATACACACCAGCAGCAAAACTGGCGTATACAAACACACACACCTACAACACAACACTGTCCGCAAAAACAGAGTATTAAGTGTGTGTTTGTGAACTGAAACACTTGTATTTGTGTGTCTTTGGATCAGAGATGGTGTTGAGTCCTAAACTTCCACACACATGTCAAACATTTAAGGACCTGTGCATCTGTAAAAACAATGTCATTAATATATTTAGGAGGTGAAAAAGTGAAAATAACCACATCTGTTAAACTGAAATGATTAGGTATGTACAGTATTTTATCCAACTGATGGTGGATTCCAAATATACTGACAAAACACACACAATAATACACACTTACTGGAAAAACCCACAAGGCAGGAATGCACATAGTGTCTGCACACCACAAGTAAATGTGTGTTTTTCCATCTATAAATACAGTAAATCTGCACCTGTGAGTGTTTATATGTTATCAATCCCTGTGAAGACACACTAATCAATAGGCCTGCTTCAGAGTGATTAACCCAGTGACATCACAGCTCATCAGGAAATGATCTGAACCCTCACGTATCAATAACAACAGTTTACTGGTAGAAATGTAAACAACAACGGCAGAGGTTTGGTCCGACTGTGTCCAGAGCTTCAGTGTTTCAGCTTCAACATTCACCTGATGATCAATGACAGGCAAGAAACATTAAAACCTGTCCATTTCAAATCAACCCTTTATTAAAGTCAGTTCATTTTGGAGAGTTTATACCCTCAATAGTCTGTTTAAAGGGGTAATATGTTGTATTTCTACTTTCAAATATTAAAAAAAGGACCTACAAATATGATTAGTGTTTAGAATAAAGTGCTGCGAAGTTCTGCCAAAGTGTATTGGATTGTAGAGATATGAAGTGAAACTATTTACAGCAACAGGCCGGAGGGATTTCTGTGACCACAAGAGGGAGTAGTGAGTCACTCTGCTGGTCTCCCATGGTGACAAAAACCACAAAGTCCTTGACTTAAAGCATCAGAAAGTGACCAGATGGGATAAGAACCATAAAGAAACAACTTTTAGAGTCAGACAAAAGCAGTGATAAAAATAGAACCTGTTGTTTTCTCCACTGGACACCACTGTAAATAAAAAGAATGGAGTTTGATGCCGAAATGTCTGTTTCTTCTACACATATGAGTTTGATAATGAGGCTTATGAAGGTATAAAGTTATTATAGGATGTTGTTATCGTTGCCAAGCTTCTGTTTGTTGATCCATGGTTCACACTAAACTATTGCAGCTATTGACAACACAAACCGTACAGAAGACAGAGGTGATTAGTGGTTTTACTGTGGCTGTTTTCAGTCAAAAAACAGAGCTAAGCTAACAGAACTAAGCTAACAGAGCTCTCATGTAAACTATCAGCTGACGCAGCACGCAAAGATTATAAGACAGCGTTAATTTGATTGACTTGATACCATGATACAGATGTGTGTAAACACTGAGCTTTATACTTTAATCAGTGACAGATACAGTCTGTGGATACATAGGGTTGATTTGTTGGTGGTTTTGGTAGAACTAAGTGTATTCTGGCACCAGACTGACCCCTGCTGGTGAGAGTTTATAATATTATTACTACATAGAACACTTTTAATTTAAACATTTAGTCCACCAAACATTTTTTAAAAAGCCCAAATGTGCACCTAAAGCTAAAAAATTAACTTCCATATATATTTGTAATGTTTTTTGTAAAGATCTTCTACTTCATCCAGAAAATGTGTTAAAGGATAAGTTTGGTGATTTTCGGTACTTTCTACTAGTTTTCTATAGTTGTGCATAATTAGGAAAAAACACCTCAGTGAGGGTCACTGCTGCACTTTTAGGAAATAGAAGGAAACACTATTTTTATTCTCTAATCTGACAGTAACACAGAACTGTCATGTTAACAAATGCTAAAAAGGTCTATGAATACTTCCAACCCCAGGTGGTTTTCACTGATTCTGAACTCTGAGTCCTGAAATAATCGTCCACCATAAGAGAGGAGGAGGGAGTGAAGGAGGGGGGCAGAGCTCCCACCTCCCGATTGAAAACTTATTAAAACATCATAAATAATGAAGCTCTCCGTCATTAGCTCTGACAGCTCCCTCCTCTTCTTCTATGGCTCTTCAAAAGGAGCTAAAGATAATGAGAGCGCTGGAGTCTGTCACCTCATTACACCCGCCGACAATCAATTACAGCCGGACGGACGCAGCGCTGAACTCCGCATCAGGAGAAGCAAGGAGGCTTTAAACGCAGCAGCAACATCTGGAGCACCAGCAGTCGACCCGTGATTTAACCCGACAATGATCTCGTAGCAGAGACGGTGATTCCATAGTTCAGCTACACGTGCAAACACACAGACATGGGTTGTGTTTCTATTCTGTTATTCATGGGGGCTTTTGTTTGTATATTTTTCAGATTTTCCTCCATTAAAGTGACTTGAATCCTGTCATAGATGCACAGACCAATAATACTGGACTGGTAGGTAATACCAGTGCAGGTCGGTTCGAAAAACATATGCAGCCCTTTGGTTTTTTAATGTGTATTGATGGACTTTTACCCAAAATTAACATCAGACATATAGATATCTTCTGAAAGTTGATTCACTTTCTAAAAATATGTCAGATTTAACTCGGTCATAAAAATTTAAAGCAAATATAAAAATAAACTACAGGAAGCTGAGAACAGTGAGTTGAATTCAGTTTTATCAGATCCTCTGTTTGTTATGAGATGGGATTGGTTGACGTACTTCCTCCAATCAGAAACGTTTTCACTTGTGATGACTTTTTTTTTTTTTGGCATATTTTCTCTGCTTTTGTGAACACACTGAAACCAACCACTGGACTCAGTGACAACGAAGTAATACAACAGATTTTCAGGATTTTAGTTGTGTTTATGGATATCAACTCCAACTTCCTATCAGACATGGAGATCTGCAGAAGCTTAAAGTCACAGCGAATCTATAAATATGTAAATGTGTTGGTGTGTTTATATTTAACAGAATCACAGCTGAAATTCCCCTTCATTTTACAGCTTAAATGTCATCCAGAGGAAGCTCCTGTCTACACTGTGATTGGTTTATGTCATTAAACTGAACTAAATTCACTGTTACCAGCTCCTGTTGGCTCCAAAACTGTGAACGGAAAACTGTGAGTAAAAACTGGAGTAAAACTGAAAAGCTGACTGATTCTGCAGATGCTGTAGCGCCTTCTTCTCTGACACCTCTATATCTGCTGTTAACCTCTGAATGGACAGAGGGATGTGGCGGCGGCTGGGGCAGCTGTAGCGCCCGACGGTGGGGGGTTGGGGGGGTTTGATTTCAGCATTTTCACTGGCCACTCTGGATGATGTCATCCCCGACCACACCCAGAGCATTATGGGAAGCAATTAAGTCAGGCTCAGATTACAAGGCCCAGCAGACGGTGATGAACACACACACACACACACACCCTCTCTCTCTCTCACACACACACACACACACACACACACAGAGTTTATCTGAACACACACACACACACACACACACACACACACACACACACACACACACACACACAGTGAAGGCAGAGGATGCTCACACACTCACACTCCCTGGAGTCTCTCACTTATTACGTTAGGCAAGAAAGAAAAAGAAGCAGAAAGAAATCAATATTTCAGCAGGGGTATTTTTAAAAGCTGCCGTGTTGCCGATGCTGCCGCCGCCGCCGCCCGGCCTCACAGTTTGATGCTCTCTGTGAGAAGCCACCTCGCCGCCTGCTGCTGTAAGCTTACCACCTGACCGCCTGGCGAGCCCGGGCCGGCACGCCGCCTGCCTGTGCCGCCGGCTTGCTTTACGGGTGACAAAACTGAAATAAAGCACAAAGCAAGCGTGGCGAGCCGAGGCCACCGCCGCCGCTAACAACAATCTGTCCTGGTTATGCTGCTAACCGCCTCGCAGTCAGATCTCATTTGTTTGGAGCTAACGAACAAACCATGGAGAAAAAAGGAGCTGAGAGGCAGAAAACCTCAGAAGAAGAAGAAGAAGGAGAAGAAGGAGAAGGCAGCGTGGCCTCATTAGAAGGTCGAGTAAAGTCTAATATTGACTCTGCCGTGTTGTTGAAACGCCCTCTTCAAATAATTACTGAGGAATTCAGATGATGCTCCTCTGCAGCTAATTAGGATATGAAACAAGAGCAGCTCCATGCCCATTACATTACATGATGATTCACTGGCCTCGCTGAGTGTGTGTTTGCTTTGTCTGGCCTTATTACAGCACAAGTGTGTGTGTGTGTGTGTGTGAGGGCCCTCCTTGGCTCTGCTACACGCCATCAATAATTCACAAGCCAAGATGGCAATTACAGGACCATGTACAATCAAACTAAATATTTGATGAGGCACTAAAACAGTCCCTGGAACAGATCTGCCTCTGTCTCCGACACACACACACACACACACACACACACACACACACACACACAGCGTTCCTACTGTCTATTGTCACAACACACTCGGTCCTCGTCCCTTATTCCCCAGACTTTGTCTTGACACGCAAAAGCAGTTTATTCTGCTAAAAGAGCCTAGCGCAATTCATTTGTTCCGTCTGAAATATTGAGTGCCACCATTATGCATTCTGGGAGTCTGCGCCTGCCGCCGCCTCCTGATCGCTGACCGATTTTGTCTTTATAAATAAACCGACAGTGACGAGAGCAAATGAGCAAAGAGGCGAGGAAGAGGAGGAGGGGGGGGTGTTGCACTAAATATCTGAAACTAATCAATCTGAATCGATCGCAATAAAAGCGAGAAGCTTCTCTTCCTCCCTCCTCCTCCTCCTCCTCCTCATCTTCTGTGACCAGAGGGAAAATTTACAGTATTAAAATAACGTGACATAAAATCTATGGGGATTAAAAAACAATACAAGTGGACATAACAACTCCATCACATGATGAACACATCGGATGAAAAGAGTTGGACTGTAGGAATATTTCAGTCTACATATTCTATGTGAAGTGATGAGACATGTCAATCACACAATGTAGGCGGGACTTTCTGCATAATTGTCCAGTTAAGGTTTCATTTGGTTTATTGTTATTATTAAAGCATTTGGAGTAAAATAGAAATAACACATGGAAAAGTCAAGATGAATATGATGCTCTTTAACACTATACTCTTCAGAAAGTTACACTTGAGGAGCTCTTTTGTTTGTGTGGATGTCGCTCCAACACATAAAGGACTCTCACAATCAGATTGATAAAACAAAAATTGTTGTTTGTGCAGTTTTTTCTTCCTGATTATTGTTTTTTTCTCTATATTCTGTTATTTTTTCCGTTACAAAGGACTTTAGATAACATGCCGTGTTTAAATGACCGCTATAAATACATTTTACTTTTTTTTTTTTTTTTTTACTAGAAATCTGAAACTTACGACACTCATGAACTGAAACAGAATTTTGCCCAAACACTTAAAATGGGGAGTTTAGTCCATCTATTTTCCACAAGTTTAAGACCAAAGCAAAAACTTAATTTTACACAGGCATGTTTAGTTTCTGAAATCTTGCTGAGTGCCAAAAGAAGAGCTCACAACAATCACTTTGCTAATATTTGCTAATAACTATAATAAAAACTGAGTGAAAGTGTTATTCACCTGGTTTGATAAGGCTCAGTCATGTGTTTTTAATCATTCTCAGAATTTTTTTTTCTACAGTACCAACAAATAAGATAATTTAGCTTATGTATACACAGATAATGTTTTTGCTGATTTAAAGTTTCTGTCAAAATGCCAGAGTCACACAATAACATTAAAAATTAACCCATCGTGGTAGTAATTCTGTGAGGTAAAATGTCTGTTTTTGTCAGAGTTGTCTGGCACCTTCAACTCCACATAACAAAGCACTGTCTGAAGACAAGGTGATTTTTCTCTGCATGTACAATCTGTTTTTCTGCTGCCTCCGTCTACAGCAGTGCATCAGTTATGTCAGAGCTCCTGTCTGCATCAGAAAACTGACCTCCATCAGCTGTGGAGGATTCACCAACCGGGGGTTTCCCTCTTATTACAAGACTAATGAGTGGCAACAGAAGAAACTGAAAAACTCTAAGAACTCTGCTAAGATTTCTCTGCCTCTCTGGAGAGAATCCATCCCATCTTACCCTGAAATAAGCTTTGCAAAACAGGGGGTCTTCTATTGTTTGCTGAATTAAAACGTATGTTGAGAAGATTGAGTCATTTGCTGATGATTGTGATGACATAAGTCTGAAATTATGTAAAAAACAACAAAGTCCATCACAAGCAAAAACCCCTCTGATCAGGGAGAAGAACCTCATGTAACCCCACTGCAAAACATACAAAATAACATTTAAAGCACAGAAAAATCAGCAGACTGGTCCTTTAAAATCTGACTTAAAACAATTAGCTTCACAAATCAGCCTTCGCTCCATGTGAAAGGTTGATCTTTCTGCTTCACCACAGGGTTTTTCTGATTTATAAACTTTCATGTTCCACAGTAAAGAGCTCTGAGACTTTGAGAAACAGAAAAAAATGGAAAAAAAGAGAGAGAAAAAAAAAAACCAGGGTGTTCGTAGTAGAAGTGAGATGTTTTAACATGAAAGTGTTGTAGATTCTTCCTGTTTGTTTCCTGGTAGCTGGAGGTGAGACGTGTGTGTTTGTGTGCGTTTGTGCAAATGTTTTGGAGAGATGTGTATAAGAAAAAAAAAACACATGCTGAGTTCCTGGAGCACACAGACGAACAGAACATCCCATAATTATTTCATACCGCCTGAGAGAAAGTGTTTTTTTTTTCTCTCCACCACACACACACTGCACAAACGTCTTATAGGTCGTCATGTACGAATAAGGTCGCACACACACACATGCACACACTCACACACTCCCCCACAGTGAACTCAGGTTACTTCCTCAGCTGTATTTTGGCAGCGTTGTCATGACGATCAGCATATTTGTCTCCGATCGAAAAATCATCCGTGTGACCCAATGCTGCAGCCGGACTGAGTGTGTGTGTGTGTGTGACATCATGACTTAAAAATGAGGTGGAAATCGGAGAAAGACTCAAAATTCAGAGGAAAACATCCGATAAAACACGCGTTCTCTGGCCAATCACACACATGGAAAAATATCCACACCCATATGAACCTGTTTAAGAGCCAGGGTACACACACTTATCCTGACCTGAACCAAACCTTACCACTGTCACAGCATAAACGCAGACAGATTCTGCACATTTCTACATTGAATGTGGGACTGTGTGTAGTTTCTCCTGCTACCTCTAGAAGCGCTAATGTACAAACACTGCCACAGATTATAAACCAAATTAATCAGCCAACGTTTTATTCCTTAGCGTTTACAACACAAACTTTCTTTAATGAATTTGATGGGAGTCATTATTTTTATGTTGCGTCAATGTTCATCCTCAAAACAAGACTGCTTTCTGCTTAAATGGATAGAACAATAAGACATAGAAAAGGTGCACAAATGAGACAAAAGTACATAAAGATGATGTAACAACACAAAAAAACCATAAACGATGGTATCAGGTGAAAATTATGCAACAAAATGGAAAACGGTGTAAAGGATGTAACAAAATGAAAATTATGTAAAATATGTCTCTCTGCTAGAAAAGTCCTACTTTATTACACTATATTAGGCTCAATGCTTTCTAGTACTTAGCTATAAACTATTCAATAGATGTCCGTAGCTTTTGTTACTAGCGACATTGTCATTATTTATCAACTTTGCATTTGCAATTATCCAATTACTATTCTATGTTAACAATACTTTCAGGAACTTTCAGGAGCTGGAAATCCCTTCACTAGTAATTTCTCTAACAAAAATATAATACTTTCAGGAATGTAGCTAACCAAAATATGTCAAGAGAGTTTTAACATTCAAAGCAACTTGTGTTCTGCGGTACATCAGCAATAGTTATCAATTACTAGCATTTTAAGCTCCTTGGGAAACAAGTTTCAACCACTTATACCTGCAGAAATGTTGCGTTCCTTCACCATTAATTTCTAGCACATCATATAATTTAGCTCCTGCTGAAAACAATTAATTGCTGAGTTAGCATTCCCTAGCATTAGGATGTAGTTTGTAGTCAATACTTTTATAATATAATGCTTTTATCACAGTCTTGAATCTTTTGCTGTGCTGAGAATTAATGTGTGTGTTTGTCTGGAAAAAAAGTTTTGTATCAAAATAACTGATCACTTTTTAGATTAAAAAAGTACCAAAAAAAGTACACAAACACCACTTTTTCAGTTGTCATTTTCAGTTTTCTTTGTGATAAACTGAATATATTTGAGGTTTGGACTGTTGGCTGAACATCATTTACTCTAAATATTTCACAAGACTAAACAAAACGCTGATTAATCTGCAACATTCAAATTGCAATAGTTGGAAAATTCACTTTATCTTGTTGAATTTATCTGGATTTAGTTTTTATCCTAAACTGAGTCTGCAGGGTTGGAGATTTTGTCTCTGTGAAAAGAATCAAACTGGGCAATTAATACAGACCAAAGTAAACCAAGTGTAGAAATCTAAAAGTAAGTGAGGATTTTGACTAATTAACACATTATGATGCATTTCTGTGCTCACTTGTCAGTGTCAAACAGAAAACATAACAGGGAAATGCTAAATGATGCTCCTGTCATAATTCGACTGCCATGTAAAGACAAAAGTGAGTAAAAAGTTACGTATTTGTACCTGAAATGTGATGAAGAGCAAAGTCTCCAAAATGTAAATAGCAAAGCATTAACCTGTACACGAGCAGTACACTCCCAGTGGACACCGGGACAAAAAGCCTGAAATACCTGTGCAACAACACAAAGTAAAGCTAAAAACACCTCCTCCCAAAGCGTCAACAAACACTGAACACATGAACACACCAGACTGGCTGCTGCCCTGGGGGATTATGGGAGACGTAGTGTATGTACAGCAGTATATGTGGACAGCTTGGCGGCATATTGTAAACCAGAGGGAGCAGCTGCTACCAGTTAAACCTCGACAGACAGTGAGAAACAGCCTGGAAACAGCCGGCCCATTCAGGAGGAGAAACCCCATCGAATTAAAACTTTTTTTACTCAATCATTTACACATATTAGCTGCAATTTGTCTCCTTACATGTGCAAATATAATTGGTGGCATCCGGCAAACTCCAGGCGACCTTTAAGGGTCTTCCAGGGAGTTCCAGGGGCAAAAAATGTTCTGTTAGTGTTAATGTAGGATTCAATTTAGTACAAATTATTCCAGTTTAAAGAAATGAAACCATCTGAGGAGTTAACCTTTTGCTCAGGTTTTATATTGAGAAATCATATATAATCCAACTCTGCTTAGTTTGTCACACTTTTTATTATTAATGTATTGTTGCTATTTATTTGGCTAGGTGACAATTTTTTGTGACTTCTCCATACTGTAAAAGCAGAGTGCACATATTTTTGCAATGTCTATCTTAAAAAATATTAGCAAGCCAAAGATTATTTGATATAATTAGGTCCAACCTCCATGAACTTAGCTATAAACATTCAGATATTCTTTAGTGTTTTGTTAATTAGCAACATCATCATTAATAATAAACTAAGTTTGCCATACCTAGGCTCCTTACTGATTAACACTAGTACTTTCAGGAAATTAGCCTACAACTTAGCATTCCTTCACCGTGTCAGTATATGTTAAGATTACCATTTAGTGGTTAAAATGAGCATTTAAGGTCAAAGGTTAACTCACTTTCCCCAGAGGAAATTTGGTCATTGTATTTTACCCATCCTAACATACTTAGCACCTAGCATTAGAATTAGCACTTAGCTGTGAGCTCAACTTGAAGGCCCTCAGGGAAATATGTTAGTATACACTATATGCTACCATGTTTTAGCGCTCACTTCACTAGAAAAATAAAATGAAATAAAAATGTTATCAATTATACTTTCATTAAAGCAGCTAGCCAATAGGCCTATATAAGTCTAAAGAGCTTTAGCATCTGTAAGCGCCTTGCTACAATGAGCTACATTAGAAATTAGAATTAGAATTACTTGTCAACCAAGTTTGCACTTATTAGCACATTACAGCTTTAAGCTTTCTCCAATTTTACTGCCAGGAATGTTGCTACATTAGCATTCCTCCACTGTTCATTTTTGGCCCATCACATATTTGAGCTACTACTAAAAACAACCAACTGCTAAGCTAACAATTCTTAGTGTTAGCCCTCTATTATTAATA
>JAPQRQ010000002.1:2858424-2872213 GCA_037367365.1 Apogon talboti
ACACACACACACACACACACTTATCCAAAGGAACGGGCGAGGGAAAAAAAGCATTACACCTAATTGGCACAAACAGCTCGTAGAAAACATGTTTGTGTGCTTTTCCTGCTGAATCTCCTCTGCACAGTTCAGGATTTTAAAGCTCGCTGCTATTCTCCATCTGTTTGGCAGCGGCTGGGACCGGCGGTCAGCAGCAAGGTGAAGCCAGACGCACCATCTGGCCTGACCTTGGACCGCACTCGGCCAGCAGAGGCTCGGATATCCGAGGGACTCTTTGAGATTTAAAAAGAAAAAAGAAAAGAAAAAATGAAGCCGGTCCCGTTAAATTAGCAGGTTTTAATGCAGGTTCTGACTGGTCAGGTTTCAGATGGAGCAGATCTAAAGACCCTTCAGATCTTAAATGACATTCTGGTGAATCCGCGCCGTCTCATTCAGGACGTTTGTTCCAACTCCTCTTTGAACAGATGCTTGAACTGTTTAATTCCTCACTGTATTCATATTTAATCAAAAACAACCTCCATGAGCCACTGTTTCAGTCATTTCCTTGGACCCACTCAACATCGTTCATCTCCAGTACTGCGTAAAAGTCTTAGTATAACTTTGTCTTTGTTATTTTTGCAGGGTTTAAATGACGTTATGTATTTATTTCTCATTCTGTTTTCTTCAGATTCAACAAGAAAATACAGGAAATATGTGCACAGCCTTAAAAGACACACAAAAACTGAATTAAATGTGTTGTAAAGGTTAAAGTCACTATTTTGTGTGACCTTTGACCCCATGACAAGAAGGAGCACAAACAATTAGAAACATCTGACATGTGTTGAATGAAACCTGGTGTAAAACATCTGAAAATTAATGCCATAAATCTAATATTGTCTGAACAAAAGGGTTAAAGACATACACTAAATACAACCACTTTGGTTTAATAGAAGCTGTTTTTACCCTGAAACTGTAGTTTTTCTTGCTGTTCATACTTCACATATATCAGATTGGACGTAAATATAGAGACAAATGCATATGTGTGGACATTACAACTTTAATAAACTGACAAACCTAATGTTGGACTTTTACACAGGACTGTACGTTGAGTTCTTTGGTTTGTGTTAAGTCATTTATGTTAAATAACAGGTTTTGACACTTGATTCATCAAAGTCATGGTTGTGGGCTTTTAGAAAACCACATGTTAAATATATGCAAAATAATAAAGAATAGAATCAAATTATGTGATTAATTTGCTAATCTATTGCTTGGGTTTAGTTCTTTCTCCTTACTGTGTATTTGTACTAAACTGAACATTTATGAAGCGTTTTAAGAAATGTATGCGCTTATATTCCAGTTCATCCATTCTCAAAGATTGGGTCAGAACCCAGAGGTGGGTCACAAGAGCTTTTGTGTGGGTCGCAGCATAAATTTACATTTTATAGATTTTATTTCAAGACGCAAGAGATTAAATTTGTTAAAACTGAGTGTTTGGTCTCAAAATATTGAGTATGTTTCCTATAATATGTCTGAACAAAGATGAGATTGAATAAATATACAGTATTTCTCTTCAAAATAGGTTAACTAGTCAAGAAATTATGACAAGAGGAACGTAAAAGAGAAGGTGAAGATTGCTAATTGATGCACAAATCCACTTCCTGGGTCATGATGGTTTTTCACATTTAATAAGGTGTGTGTCCAAAGCACTCCTGATGGCATTATGTATGATCCTTGGTGTATAAAATATGATGAGATCGCTGTTATTTACAGTGGACTGGGGTGCTTCTCACCAGATTCCTCCACAAACCCCAGAAGACGCAGGTGAGTGAAGGAAAACAGAACGCCGTATAAACCGGTGACCTCTGCTCGGCTGCAGCTTCACGTCAAACAACGCCACCAATCTGAATTTATGCCACATCTCCGGCATTTCATTTTCTTTCCATTTCCTCCAGCGCACTGTCCACACGGTGCACTGATGTCAGCATCCATCTCTTCATATTTGCAGCCGGCTGTAAGTGGATTACTGATGACATCATTCACAGCTAATAGCATCCAGGCGGTCGAGGCAGAAGAAGACGGAGACACATTCCCACAGTGACGATCTGCATCTCATCTGATCCGCAGATAAAGACACCAGCGCTTTTATTTTGGTGATCTAACAGAACAGGAACTCTCAAACATGTTTCTGAAGTAACAGGTGCTGAGAGACGTTCACCGGAGTCTGGGATCCAACGCAGACGTTTGATAAATTTTCAATTTCACACAGCGGACAAATGTTCAGCTGTGGTTTCGAACCCACAGTATCTTTAACTGTAACAGTGTTTTTGTTACAGTGGTTATGATGGAAAATAGGGAAACGAACATTTTTTCCTCCACAGAAAAGAAACAAAAACATTGCACAGACCATAATAATCCAGTGTCTCCTTCACAAAAATTCACTCTATTAGAAAATCCATCGCTATTCATGTCAAGCCAGGTGACACCACTGTGACCTTTGACCTCCAACATTAAGGCTCAAGTAACTGAAGAGTCTGAGTTTTACTGAGACAGTGAATGTTACATCGTCCACGGTGACCTGGACCAGACCGGAACCTCATCAGCTGATCCAGAATCTGAAGACCTGAGCAAGGACCCCCATGACCTGATATATAACATGATGACGCGATCTAGAACCATCAGCAGCTGGTCCAAAACCTGGTCAGGTGATCCAGCACCTGATCACCTGATCCAGAAACGAATGACGTAATCTAGAACATGATGACCTTTTGAAGACCCTGACCACTTGATGCCACACATGATCCGGAACAGATGCAGAACCCGATGGCATGATCTAGAATCTGATCACTTGACACATAACCTGATCATCTGATCCAGAACCTGATCACCTGATCCAGAATGTGATTCAGGACCTAATGACCTGATCCAGCACCTGATGACCTCATCTAGAACATGACGACCTTTTCAAGACCCTGACCACTTGATGCTAGACCTGATCCAGAACTTGGCCACCGGATGCAGAACCGGATCACCCGATCTAGAATCTGATCACGTGATCCAGATCGTATTAAACCTGATCCAGGTCCTCCCGGTCCTCCTGGTCCTGCAGGTTCTGGATTTCTTTTCTCCTGCGATCCAGCGGTGCCTCTAAACGCCTCATCAACATGTTTAATCAAATTAGCAGGCAGCCAAAAATTGACGCTTTTCATTAATTATACAGGATAATTCTAATTGCAAATTCAAATGTATTCTCTTCGAACAGAAGGTGTTCAGTAATATTTCAGGGAATTTGCATATTAAATGGGGGTCGCTCTGCATTATGTATGCTAATGTATGCGCATTGTCTTTATTTTTAACTTGCGGGCCATATGCGCGGCTGCCTGCCTGAGCAGGTGAAAACAGTCCTGAGTGTTTAATTTTGCTGAACAAACGCCACAAGGGCGCTTGTCAAGTGCTGTATGGTCCGTGTCAATCTTTGGTTGCTGCTCCTTTCTTTCCTGTTTTATTTTTTACACCTTCCTGGCCTTGGCTTTGATTCGCCGGTGGAAGTGAAGTGTCGCTGCCGCCGCCGCCACTGCTGCTCGCCGTCTCTGCAGCTTCCCGTCGCTGCTTTTGCCTTTTTTGTTGTTTTTCACGGCTCTTTTGGCTGCCAGCAGTCAATGATGACACTGCACCGTCAGCGCAAACAGAGGGCAGGAGTGTTACACAGCGTGAAACAAACGCACCTCGACCACCGCCACCTGCACACACACAACACACACAAGACAAAGACTCACGCTGCAAACACACGGCGACAGCGAAACGAGAAGAAAAACCAGGAGACAGGAGGCTGAAGATTGACTGATGGACCCATAAGGAAAGTGTATTCTGATATAAAAACACATCTGATTTGAGTCTTTAAACAAAATAATGACAGAATTTTCAGAAAATGTCCTCAAGAGACAAATAAGTTTCCATTTCTGAGTCAAAAATATAGGAATAATAAGGTAATAATTAAAATATGTCTTAAAATGATTGCCGCCAATTAAAAAAAAAACAAATCACAAGTCAAATTCATTGAAGTTATAGAATTTGTTTAAGAAAGAACAAAAGAAAAGTACACAACATATACAAACTTTAAAAAAAATTAAACAAGTTAATAATTTAACATTTTCTGTCAAAATATATTGAGGTATTAACATTTCAGACTTCTATCTTTTATAAAATTCTGTGTATAACCTAATACTATAATACTATTATATAACTGATTAATGATTAATTGTTGAAACATAATTGTAAGAAATGGGTCCAACTGTTCAGATTTTAGAATATCCTTCATCAGTCTCTATTTCTTTAAGATATCAAGAGTTGAAGTAAAATCTATTAATGATGTCAAAACTTTGGTGATATTTGTTAAAACTGTGTCGGTCTCACTTCAATCACTGCTCCGTAACATAAATTAATAATAAATTATGTGATTATTGTTTTATAATCTGCATCAAACGGTACTGATTTAGCCTTTATGTCATTTACATATTGTCAGATGTGTCAGAATGATTGAATCCTCAGTCTAACGTGTTACTCTGGCTGAGTTTCATCAGTTTATTTGTACACAATGAGCTTCTGTAGTCGATAAAAACAGGCTGAAACTGAAAACTGCTCACCTGAAATGACTTATGTGAAGAGAGGGGAGAGTAAAAGGGAGGGAGGGGAAAGACTACAAAGCAGATTTGTAGCCTTTGAGATAATAGGTGTCATTAAATTTGTAAGCCGTTTTCTCAGGATTGCTTTTAGACAATGGAGATGTTTGAATGTTGGCGGAGCTGCCCAGTCCTCCATTTGGCAGAGTCCCAGACCGACGGCGGCTCCTCTTCAAGGAGATGAAAGCCCGACTCCGCCGTCGAGGGCCGACATCGCATCCGAACGCCGTTTGGGGAAAAATTGAACATCATTTACGCAAAATTACACTTTCTGTTTGAACTGTGTGTTTCTATCAGAGACATTAGAGGGAATACTAAACACCTGCAGCCTACAGGTGAAACAGGCAGCACTTTCCGCTTCAACACGGCAGAGGATGAGACCTTCACTGTTTGATGAATAGTGGAAAAACTCTGCAGACGCCCAGCGAATCCAATCCAACCGGAAACCTCCGCCCCCATCACGTCCACGTCAACACATCCCCCCGAAACTTCAACAGCGTTTTCAGAGGTGTTAACAGAGCACAGGAGAAACCTCAAAACTCATTAAAAAAGCAGCCAAGTACGAGCGACCATTGTGGTCCATGTAACAGACCCTGAACTCACAGCTTCACCTGCGTCAGAGAAACAAATAATGATCAGAGCAGAGGAGTCAGGAAAGGACGGCTAGAGTTTAGATTCACTGGAGCAGCTGTATGCAGCATTTCTACTGTCAAATACTCATACGGGACCCAAAAGTATCAGAGTGTTTACAACAAAGAGCTCTGAAGTTCTGCCAAAGATGCCAATGTATTGGATTGTAGAGATATGAACTGAATGTATGTGACCACTGGGGGGAGTAGTGAGTCACTCTGCCGGTCGACGACAGGAAAACTAAGATAAGAACCATAAAAAACACTTTTCAGTCAAACAAAAGAAGTGACAATAATAGAAGCTGTAGTCTCCACTGGACACAGCTGTAAATGAAAAGAGTTGGATGCTGAAATGTCAGCGTTTCTTCTGCACAGTTGAGTTTGATTCTAAGGTTAATGAAGGTAAAAAGTTATTATGGGATGTTCTTATCTTTGCTAAGTTGCCGTTTGTTGATCCACGGTTCAGACTAAACTGTGACAGTTCTGACCTTGTTTGTTGGATTCCAAACAGATCTTTAGTTCATCTACTGACAACATAAACCATACAGAAAACAGAGGTGATCAGTGGTTTTACTGTGGCTGTTTTCTGTCTAAAAACAGAGCTAAGCCAACAGAGGAATAATGTAAACTATCAGCTGATGCAGCATGTGAAGATTATACGACTTATTTTGAGCAACTGTTAAAATAAGCATCTATGAGTTTTAGTTTGAAGAAAACATGATGATACCATAATACAGATGTGTGTAAACAATGAGCTTTAGAATTTATCCAGTGAGTGATAAAGTCTGTGGATACAGGGTTGATTCGTTGGTGGTTTTGGTCCTAAGCGTCTTGTGGTATTGCAACTTCCCTCTGCCACTGGACAGTTGGATTAATTTCTTAATATTGATAATAAATATAATCACTTTAAAGTAGAAACACAAACCCTGCCTCCTGGATACCGGAGGAAAGGCAAAAGTAAAGGATCCACCAATGAGAAATCATGCAATTAAACAAAGACATTCATTATAATTTAATGGAGGTGGTATTATGTCATTATGTTTGTGGCAGGGTTAGTAACTGGGTTCTGCAGCTGAGTTATAAACAACCATAATTTCTGGGGTTTGAAAAGCATCTCTCCTAATCCCTCCATCCCAACTCAGTATTGAAACACTGTTTAAAGAACAAATCACAACTGTTAAAGTTTTGATTCAACCTTCACACAACAAAGAAAAAGACTGGGTTTTCAATGTGTTCATGCAGACACCAGGATGAGATGAAAAACTGAAAGTGTTCTTTAGTTGCGACATATTGGATGTTGTTGTTATTAATAGTTTATATCTGTAGAAACGCCAGTAAATGGTGAATGTAACCCAGTCTGTTCCATGTTCTGAGTTGGTCTGTGTTTCAGGCTGGACAGCGTTGGAGGGCTGGCAGCCAGCTCCACCGCTGGGCGTCCCTCAGTGGGAAAGTGCGACCTGGCAGCCGACAGCGAGGCGGGTCGCTTTGGCCCGCAGAGAAGAACCAGGCCGGCCAAAGGAGAGCACACCAAGGACAAAACCGACTCCCCCGGAACCAGACCTGGACCGAACTGGACCGGACCTGGACCGACCTGAGCTGGCACCTGACCGAACCAGCACCAAGAGTCACGATGAAACCAAAAGTGACTAATACAGACTGAATAATGAAACTGGAGAAATAACTCTTGCCATTAGAGGACCAAAATGGCCAGAGAAAAACCAAAATAAACTGGGGAAAAAACAAATGTGACAGATGACGAGCAAAACTGACAGTTAGAAAACCAAGAGACTGTAGAAAGATGGGATCTGAATGGTGAAAAACCAAACCAACTGTTGGAAAAAACAAATCTGACCGAGTACAAAACAAGTCTGAAAGCAGAAAAACCAAACACCGCTCCTGGAAAACCAAACACCGCTCCTGGAAAACCAAACCTGCCTGGTAATAAAACCAACACAGACCATCTGAGACTGATACTCGAGGACTGAACCGGACTGTTGACAAACCCGACCTCAGTGCTGAAGGACCAGGACAGACCGCTGCTGAGCCCAAACTGACACCGACATCAGCATCTATCAGTAAGTTTATCCCACTTCACCATAGAAACAGCAACAGTAGTCAACATTTGATGATACTTAAAACAGCTGATGTTTATTCTTATTGTGGTTTTGTTAGTTCCATTAGTTACATGAGGATGGAAATGGAGGAATAACTTTGACTAAACACAAGCGACCAGTGTTCATGTCCCATTTAAAACCGATGGTAAACACTGTTTATCTATTTTTCTTATTTTCACCTTAACCACGATCTTTTTTAATTCTTAATCATGCTATTTATGTGTCTAAATCTAATCAAACCTTAGCCACTATATTGTTATGAGTTAAAAGTTGAATATAAATGGCATTTTACATGTAATTTCATATTTCTGACTGTATCTTTAAACTCTTTCTCATTGCTAGTCATTACATTCACAGTATATTTGTGGAAATTCAAGTCTTTTAATGAGCTGAAAAGATGTTTGTCACAGTATTATCAGTAGATGTAACATGTCTGTGTAATCTATTTATACCAACATTACCAGTGGTTCTGAGAACAATTTAACATGGTTAAGTTAATGGATGCTGGGATTAAAAGTTATTTTATTAAAGAAAATTTAGACACAAACAATGAATTCACACATGATTTCTCAGTCTGTGCATCACTTATCTTTACATTTTTACTGTGTATACAGATGTGGCCCAGAAGTTTTAGCAGTGACACAAATCAATTCATTGCATAAATGTGATTTATTTGCCAATAATTGTTCTTCAGTTTACCTCATGAATAAAGTAAAATCAAATGAAATCATAATCAGAAAAGCTTATAAAAACTACATTTGTCACTGCCAAAACATTTGGCCACAAATGTAGTTATAGTAGTGGCAATATAAAATTTTTGCAACTAAAATGAGTCATTTGCCACATTTCTTCCCCTAAACACCACTTTAAGCTTTAATTTTGTGATATTTGTTACACTTCACAGCTGCACGTGTTTGTATTACAGTGGGAATAATTTTTTTTTATATCTTATAACAATAATTTCATGCAACATTTGTGGTTTTTCATCGTATTTCTAAATGCCCTGTTACTCATATTTACATCTTTACTGTATATTTTAACTTCTGAGCGGAAAAGCAGTTGGTTTTACTGTTTTCTCTGACATTTCCTCTCTGAAACACCTTTGTTAAGGTAAATTCACATTAAATATTAGCGCTGCACACACGTCTTTGTGATTGTTTAACCGTTTTAAACCAACAGTGAGCGTGAACGCCGCTCACCGCCACCGCTGCTGACATTGAGCGTTAAAGGTCAGGAGGTCAGGAGCTGCGAGGAGAGGGGGGGTTGTGGGAGAGAGGGGGATTGTGGGATTGGAGCGGGTGGTGCAACATCTGCACTCAGCTGGAAGAAGCGAGGTTTCCCAAGAGAAACTCCCACCATCCACTTCCTCTGCTCCACCCGCTCGCTCTCCCTGACTTTAAATAGAGAACATATGTTGCTGTACGGCCGACCGGAAGCTGCACATCATGGATCATAAAGTCAGAGGAAGCTGCAAACCTCCAAGGATCGATTACACATCATCAGATAAGTTCTACGGCGCAGATCCACTTCGTGTCATGGTGGACCTACAACTCCAACAGACATTGTGCAACGTATAAAGTACCTAAAAATAATCAATAACTTTGACAACATGGAACAATATGTTGATGGTTCATAACACAGTATGTCAGAGCTGTAAGAGACCTTATGTAATATCAAACTGGCAATCTGTATAATGGAGCTAATCTCAGTATATCAACTAGATCTATGTCCTATCACAAAATAACATACGCACACTTTGCAGACACAAAATACTGTTGATAATGCCAGAAAATAATACACAACTGTTGCATGTCGACTGCAACATTTCTGTGGCTTGGTTTAGTCAGATTTAGACACAAAAACAGGTCTTTACAAAGAAACACTGTTGGCTAAAATATAATATTGCACGAAGAAAATGACTAAAACATTCACACCTACAGGTTAAAACTGGACATGAACACTGGTCAAAACGAGACCAGCCACAGAGGCTGGTATCCCTTCATATCCATCCTTAAACTCCTCCCTCTAAGCTTTAATGCTACTTTTTATATACACTTAGAGACGAAAACATGAGATACGTAAACTCCTCTTTCGTAGATCAACCCATAGAGAACAATCTGCAGTGCAATACACAACCATACTTCAGAGTTATGCAATGCAATTCTTTTAAAAAACCTATTTGAGATAACTTTTTAACCAATTTTAAGCAAAACCTGTAGATAAAACACCTTTTTTCTTCAGCTAATAATGCAGGTAGTCCTAAAAAGGTAAGGATATTAGGAATATAAAGTAAAATGACAGTTCTAGGATGTTTAATATTGAGGAGCTTGACCTGCATTGACAAAAGATAAATAAAGATACATATAAAGAAAAGGTCTTGTATTTATAAAATTCATTTAAAGATATTTTAAGGTTCATAATGACCTGTAGAAAACCTGCATTTAATATGGAACATCAGGCTGAATCTAGAGTGTGAAAGTCTGTGATAGTTTTCCCAGAAAGGATTATGCAAAGCTAACTAGTCTTAACTATGATGATCAGATGAAAACAATGTAAAAAACGGATAAGAAATCAAAGGTAGTAGATAAGACAAGTTAATGCCCATTATTTCCATATTATATTAATATGGTGAGAGGTTCAGTTCTTTCCAGGAGGTACAAATGTTCTTAAAAGTCAACTGTGTACTTTTATAATCCAAGTACACTTCAGAACATGTACTTTTCAAATTTTACTGCAGTAAAGAAATTGAATCAGTATTTATACCTTTTACAGAGGCTTTTATTTTAAACGAATTTCTAGACTTATAGTAGAGGAGACAATGTTCCAATATAACACCTTGTCCAAACTTTACATGTAATCCTAATTTGTGATTTGCACGTGCTACAGTGTTAATTGTAAAATAAATAAGTTTTGGTTGTCGGGGTGCTACCGCAACAAAAAAACGCTTGTATCGAGGATTCGGGCTGAGTTTCGGAAATATAACACCCCTTATATAACCTGCGAGTTTCTGTGGTTTCTTAACAATTTGGAGATAAAACATGTTTTAGTAGCTGCCTCCTGCTGAGTGTGAAGTGTGAATCTCCACAGGAACAGTCCGTCCAGCTGTCAGGTAGACATTCTGGGGGGAAACGTGCAGAAACGCTGCAGAGGTGAAGGGTACAGCTGTGTGTTTGCAGCCTCAGACCTGCAGCAGGTTGTCTCTGCAGCTGCAGGAGCTGCAGGTCGCAGCCTGGACGCGAAGCTGTGGGTGGAAAACCAGAGCGGGTCAGCCTCGGGTCAACGCTAATCTGCATACCGGTGCAGCGCTCGCCAACGTCCCCAGAGAAACAGCTGGAGGGCGGCTACGTCCCCTCCTGCTGGAAACTGGAGCAGTCGACGCTCTAAATGGAAAAACAAGTTTGGTCAGAAATAAAACAGGCCTCTAATGAGCGAGAACATCAACGCGTTAGACACAATTACGTTCTCACAAATCGTAACTCATTAACTTATTAAAGTATATCTGTACGGTAAATACACGCGGATCGCAGGAAACAGTCCCACACATGTTTTTACCCTCAGTAGGGGGGTGCTGAGGGGGGATTCGGAGAGTCGAGGGCTGACAAATGTTCTGAAGTGATTTGTGACATGAAGCAGAGATGAGCTTGTGAACGCGGCCTCGGCCTAGGAGCTGAAGAGGATCCTCAGTGTGTTTAGAAGATGATGGAAGACGAGGAAGAGGGGGAAGAGGAGTGATGAAGCACAGGAAGCACAATACTTCACTGTACAACATCCATCAACAGGAGTAAAGATGTGACCGAACCCCGAACGCATCCAGAACTACACGGACAGGTCGACAAAGACACAAAGGAAAGGATGTATCGTCGGTTGTATTATATTCACTGTGGATCCTGAGGTGGATCTCACAGCTGCTGGGATTCAACTTAACTTTATGAATCCTGAGGCGCTCTTCAGCTCAAGGAAAGAAACAATAGTCAGTGAATTATGATCATTGTCCAGTGTAGCTGACACTCTGACTGGTTAGAAAGAGGTGAAGATGATGGTCCAAACTGTCCAAGAAGTCCTCCAGATTCTCCAGTGTGTCCTCAGCAAAAGTTGTTAACCAGCAAATGTTGAACTGTAGTATGAAGCTAAAGAAGATTCAACTGACTTTCCTTTACTCAGATTACAGTTTCTCACAAAGTGACCACAGTTTGGTTGATTTCCAGTTTTGTTGGTCTGTTGTAGACACTTAAATCAGTTTGAAACAACATTTATCCTTGTGCCAAATTATTGCCAAAAGTGTCTTACGTCCGCAACAATGACAACTTGATGAATGCCAATTTTTTATTTTCATATACTGTTCTAAAAACATAAACGGAGTCACTGGTGTCCTTCCTTAAAGGACGAAACCAGCGACATAGAGGAGGATCACATTTCTGCAGAGTGATGAGGCAAAACATGTTGTGTTTATTTATTAAAATGCTCATGTGCTGTTTGGGGGGAAATGAGAGACTAAAACTGCAACAGTATGGCGACATGGCTGAACAAAGCTGATGACAGAAATGTGGCTGACAGTAACACTGTAGGAAATAAGTCACAGCAAACCCACCATAACCTGCCGTCTGCTCCAATAGACTCCATTAAACTTCTTTGTTTTTGCTTTCTTCTCATTATTTAGTGTTTATTGGCGGTTGGAAATGCAGCGCGGAGGTGGTTTACCGCCACCTGGGGGACTGGAGTTGCGACACTCTGTTATGAGTTTTGGTAGTCTCATTTCTTCTCTTCTGCTAAGTGGAAATTGGATACCTAATGGTAAAATCCAGGGTAGGGTATGAGTCCAGCGGAAAGAAAGAAGAAAGAGTCCAAGAAAGAAATATTTGACACCCTTCCCCCCCTCACCTTTATGACGACTTTCAGCTTGTTGGTTTTGGATCATGGATTTCCAGCAGCAAATTGCACACAATATCACACAATATCTGTATACATTCCATTGATATCCTGAATATGACAGTATTGTAAAATTACTGCACTTCAGGTAAACAGCATTTTCTCTTTGTATGACGTATATCTCTTTGTCTCCATGTTTTTTAGTTGTGTAGCCCAACTCCATTTCATCATTTTTTAAGCGTCGACTGTAGCTCAGTGTGCATCCACAGACACACAGCAAAGTGAGAATTAAAAAATGTGATGGTACATTTTCATACTCTACCACTGTGTTAAAATAACAATTAAAAGCACAGACAGTACTGTGACTTCTGAGACTGAACTGTCTCTGTACAGATGTGTCTTTGTTTTCTTTCAGCTCTTAAGAGGTGGGAAAAGTGTGCACAATGTTTCATCCAGCAGAAGTATGAACATTTGGGTGGATCAAGTCCAAGCTCGGAAACGTAACCTAAGTATGAGAGGTTAATGGCAGCGTTTGATGGGCATTCGTTTTGACTGTGCAAAGTGAACTGAACCACATGTCACATTAATATAATGTGAAGATTAACACGTCAAACCAAAAACAAATGAATGAAAATGATGATTAACGTCACTCTAACAGGCAACTGAACCTGAAACATCATTACACCCTTTTCTCTTCAACCTGGTGTCCCTTTATTGTTTTCGTGTTAGATCGTTTATATCCTGTCGTGTTTGTTACATGTGGATCATATTTTTTTATGCACATTTAGGTTAAAGCCGGTCTTGATGTTGGCAATGATGCAAAACAAAAATAAACAAACGCATAAATATTAAAGCCAGTTTTCAACACTTGAGTAAAAAGATGTTACAACATAAATACTAAATACATAAAGTAAAGAAGTGTAGTTGTTGCAGAGAAAATGAGAAGCTGCAGGTTCATATAGTGAAAAAGTTCATAGAGGTAAAGACAGACAGGTGGAGTAGAGATCAGACCGGCCATCAGCTCTCAGCAACACACACTTCATTAACGTCAACAGCCACAAATCAAACACTCGCCTCGACATTGAGTGGTTATCAGTCACAGCTGTGTGTGTGTGTGACTGACAGGTGGAGAGCGCTAACAGTGCGAGTGCATTAATTAATGACTGACGGCTAAACAGCCACAGCAGTAATAACAGTTAAGCCTGCCGGCGCTCAGGGGGCCACACCAACACCGATCAATAGATCAATGCTTGTATTTACACCCACACACACACACAGTGAGGAGAGTCTATCATTCTCACTTCCTATACGCACACACAAACACAAACACACACCTGCTATCCAAACTAGGTGGCCCGACGCCCCCGGCTCGGATTTTAACGGACATCAAACCTCCAGAGGAACCAGAAGAGGAGCTCCAAGTGCTCCATCTTCGTCTCTTTCTTTGCTCCATCGTTTTTTTCCCAGCATCCTCCAGCAGGGGCCTAGATTAGCTAATTAAAGAGTGGCTGAGCAGCAGCGGCGG
>JAPQRQ010000002.1:2872313-2892309 GCA_037367365.1 Apogon talboti
GCGGCGGTAGTGGTGGATCTAGGGGTCTTTGATTGGAGCATCAGGGCTGCTTCTGACAGGTTGGATTACCAAGGCGTGATTAGGGAGACGGACCACGTCCACAACACTAAGCCCCACCGTAAAGCCTTGGTGCATGCTGGGAGGGTACGAGAGGAGGACCTCCCACCCCTTCCCAATAAAACCAGTGAAACCCAGCTGACCTGTGAGCACATGTACGGTCTGAAGAACGGCGTGTCAAGAGCAAAACTCACAAAGTCACCAATAAACTGTTAAAAACAATAAAGGAAACTGGTATGTAATGAAGAGAACAGTGGTAAGAGAAAGAACGACTCCACAAATCCACCCTAAATCCCCCGGTTCCTGCTGTAAAAGCCCTATCCACGTTTCTCATGAGTGACAGAATCTCCAAAAGATGATCCGCCATGTTGGGAAAGATCTGCCTCTGTGACGTAAAGTCAAAGGTAGAAGGTTTCCACTGACGCACATCCAGACCCAGAGCTTCAGGTTCTGTCTCTGCTCGAATAACAAGAGGTAGAAGCTCAAGATCATGACGGTGAGAACACTCAATCTGCAGCTTAAAGGCCTTTACCTACTGGGGATGTGACAAATACAGGGGTTTCCATGAGTGGAGCTGGTTCCATCCTGATACTATGGACAGAACTTAACAGGATTTTAAGAGTTCTAGTGGTTAAAGGAATTGATGATTATGTTAAATTACTATTGTTAATCAAACACTTATTCAGTTATTAAAGTCAGATCCATCAGTATTTGTACAGTGAAAAATGTGGCCTCTGTTCACCACCGCCGTAGGACCGACATGAAACAATCAAGATGTGAAATGTGGACTTTCCTCCTTTAATTCAAGGTGTTTAACAAAAATACTGCATTAACCATTTAGGGATCACAATCATTAATATATAACATCCCTCCATTTTCAGAGGCTCAAAAGTAATTGGACATCAATTCATTTAATGATTTTAGTTTGTCTGTTTACTTTCCTGCCTCTGACAATGGAAAGACATTGTGTAAAAATGGTTGTAATTCTTTAACAGTCAATAGAGTATTTTTATTAAAGCCCTTGAATCCTCTGCGGTGGTTTTGTAACTGGAGGCTAAACAACAAAAAGCTACGTCACTGTCCAAATACTTATGGACCTGTACTTGACACCGTTAAAGGAATACTTCTACTTGGTTAGAAACATTACATTAGGACTAAGTATACTGCAACTGCTTAGACAAACGGTACAAATGTACTGTGTTTTCCATGACCCGAGATTCATCAAAACATGGAACAGAATTCAACGGAGGTGGCTGCCTCCCATGCCCCTGAGCAGGAACAAAACTATTCATAACAGCAACAATCAAACTGTGCACTATTTTCCTTCTTGCTCAAAAAAGATGAAACCAGCTCATTCTGCAGAAAAGATGTGGATAAAACCACATCCAGTGATGATAACCCAGACTACAAGGAAAAACAAAGAAGAAAACTACATAAAAAACTACAATATATTCAAAAATAACTAAAACAAAGTAGAACAGATCAGGTTTGGTTTTGTTCCTCTGTTAATTGGTCAGGTCACATTCAATGTCTTGGATTTTTTTTCATCAGACATTTTCAGTTTCTATAAATCAGTTTCACCACTAAAGAAAACCTCAACTAAAACTGATTATTTCCTCAAAATACAAACAAATACACGTTGGTAAAACTAAAGAGCAATAAAAAAAACCTGAAAGACTCAATAAAACTAAAACCTAATAAAAATTCTGAAACTATATGAACTCTATGATCATATATGGGTTTATCCAGTTTTATTCTATGTATTATTTCAAACAAAAATGTGAAAAAACCAAAAAGAAGTCTTCCCCTCCTTCTTAATTCCATGAATATTTTAGGTCATACATTGTGTTTTTTCTGCTCTTGCGACACCTCACTGTTACTTTAAGGTTTGTGATCTCATTTATGTCCTTCAGGGCCACCGTACTTTAGTGTCCAGCTGCAGAGTTTATCACCAGCAGAGGAAGGTTAACATTCAGCCGAGTTTAAACAATAGAACGAGGGGAGGGAAGAAAAGGATGGAGGGAGGAGGGAGGAGGAGGGTGGGGGAGAAGCAGGAGTTTATGGGAGAAAGGGGAGTTTTGGCAGAGAGCAGTGTTCGCTCGGCTGGCGGTGGCGTGAAGCTGGCTCAGGGGCGTCCTTACCGAGCCGCCGTTAGGCGTTAAATGAACACCTGGCCACCGAGTCTCAGGCCGGAGGAGGAAGAGGAGGAGGAGGAGGAGGAGGAGAAGGCAGGTCTGCAGATGGGGAGGGATCAGCTTCACAGGAGGCTGCTGATGGTCAATGAAGGAATCTTAATAAACTAATGGAGCAGAGTCTGCATGTGTCTTATTTACACTTCAAACTCCTTCAGGTTGACGTTTTTCTGTTTCGTTTTTGGATAAATCACGAGCTGTGAACGATATTTATTCTGATTTAAGTCGTGATCAGAAATTCCAAGTGAAACGTTCTCATGGACGTTGAATTTGAACTAAAAATTATAATTTAAAAGGCCTGGTTGAAAGTGACATGATCAAACTTTTAGAAATGATTGGACCAGTACAAGTTATACTTAACTGAAAAGTAACTACTAATAATACTACACTGGTTTACAGTTGGAATTCACATTGAAACTTAAAGATTTAGTTAATTTACAGATATTATTTGTGTTGTATAAAGACAATAAGCAAAAACTGAAGAACAAGTTTTATCAGAGAAGGAAAAGTATGAACATTCTACTTAAAAGTAAAACTAGAAACTAAAATAAGCATATAAAGTGTAAGAATGTCACTAGTTTTAATTTCTGTTTTTTTGATCCTGTAAGTGTTACTTGGTGAATGACTGAAACGAACAGATCACATATGTTCATTTAAGCCAAATGCAACATCCATAGTTTTCTTCTTCTTGCTCCTTTGTGGTCACTAAATGTGCGACAGAGTCATGTTTTGGTTGTGACTGACTTTGTTTTTTTTTTTTACTGCTGGTGTGTATCTCCATGAGTGGAACAGATAAAAATAAGTAATTTATAAGATTGAAATAAGTAAAGTGATCTGACAACACCTGCGTTTATAAGCCGTGGAGCATTTGATCAGAATAAACCTTTATTGGTAAAGTGGTTCCTCCTGTTCTGAGGAGTCTAATCTGATGGAAATTTAACAGAAGAGGTTTCCTTTTTTGCAACATGCTTGAGAAAATTCCCTTCATGACCAGGAAGGACATTACTGTGGCATCATTAGACGAGTTATTCTAATTAAACGTCTGCTTCCTAAATGCGTTGATTTGTCCAATTTTTGTCTCCAAAAGTCAATAATAAATAGCATTTGTACAAACTGAATGATATTCTGATTCCACTGAACTGTTTACATGGATGCTGCATAAAATGGTGTGATAAAGACATGTGTTGACATGAAAACATCCAAGCCTTGAAACACCACGGACCTTCATAGATAAGTACAAAGTGGTTCCATCAGCTGTGAAGAGTCTGATCTGATGGAAACCGTTGGACTACTGGTCTTTAAACTGGCAGCCTTCATACCTTTCCATTGGGTTTTAATTTCATCCATGTTTGGTTTGACTGAACAGCTCTTTGTTTGAGGCATTTTTAACCATTTAGATCATCAATATTCCTCAAATATATGTGAGATTTATACGATAACAGTCAAGAGAAGCGGATGTTCCTGATGCAGCCAAACCTTTTTTATGTTGACGACTCTGAATTATTTGTTTTAATTAGAACTTTCTTTTCTTAAACTGAAGGACATGTGAATTTAGGGATTGATAAAGTTCACCTGAATCTGATTTTTGAAGGAAGTCAGAATGTCTTGGGTTTATGAAGCTCGTGTGGTTCTCAGAATAAGTCCATGTTAAAAATGAGAGTGGTGTCATTAAATAGAGAAGAACCTTAGGAAGAGGCAGCTGTGGATGGACATGAGGGAACATCTGTCTTCATTTTATTTTACCCTTATCTACAAACATTTTTTTTAAACTTAAGAAAATTTTAAGACAGATTGATAGCTAGATAGATAAACATTAAGGTTAGTATATACTCTAAAAAACGTGCTGTACAATACTATAAACTAAACACTTCTTTTAAAATCAATAGAATACTAAATGTATTAAGAGTCAGTGGACAGTATTTACACATTAAACCAAACCAAAGGCAGGACATTGTCATGACCTCTTTACATAACAGTCAATGCAATAATGACATTTATTGAGTAATAATTTATTCATTTCTTGTATGAAGTTTGTCTTGGTTAGTCTTTCCGGCTGTGAGTTGAGATCAGTGCAACATAATAGAGGTGTTTTCTCCAGAGGAAGAATGTTCCAATATTTCAGACAAACATCTGGCGTCACACCCTGAACTTGTGCAAAGTGATAGGAAAAAAAAAAAAATTAAAAAAAATAAAAAACTTTGGAGGATTTTAGAAACTTTTGCAGAGTGTATTTGTGTCCTACTCTGAGGCGAGCTGATATCTGTTACACATGGTGTGATCTATTTTCTGCTCGGCTGCAGGTATTTTGCTCCTGCAGCAGGTGAGGGGCCGAAAGGAGGAGGAAGTGTAGGAGGAGGGGAGGGCGTGTGGATTAGCATTAGCTAAAACTCTCCAGCAGCCTCCCCGAGTGTCATCCAGCCTGCTTAAGTTAAGGTGCAGCGACTGGCGCTGATTTGCATAAGTAATTAGCTAATGTGCTGTTCAATTTCTCTCCCATCTGGCTGGCTGAGCTACACCTCATTTCTCAAATTGACAGGCCGGTCACTATCGCTACCCACACTGCAACAAGGCGCCCACCAAATTAATTTGTCAACCTTCTCCTGTAATGGGACGTTCACCTTGAAAACTCAATTTACCTGAGGAGGTGAGAGTCCGAGAGCGAGCGAGGCGCAGCGCTGTAGGGAGACGCGCAAGATTTCTGAGAAAAAATACATTCTTTGAAGTGTAAAAAGCAGAAAGCAGGTGACAGCAGGTGAGATTGGACAGGGGGAATATTGAACCGGACCGAGCCATGTGTTTAAGAAAGAAAACGAGAACAGAGGCAGAGGCGGAGGCGAAGGCGTGAGCGCAGGAAGGTCAGCAGAAACAAACCTGCAGCAGGTTTCATTCACCAGAAATGTAGGCTGTTTCTGTTTGAACAAGACACGACAACTCCCTCATTTTTAGCTGTTTCACTTGTACAATTACAAAAACTGCAAAAGGTTTTAGGGAAATCATGATCTGTGCGATGCCTGGAAGTACTTAGTAAAAACTATGCCGGAGCTCGACAGATGATGACGCAAGAATCAAACAAAGAAACTCTCAGACAATCAGCTGACCGATCAATACATCCATTAGTACCAAAAAACTGGAGACTCTCAAAGTTTTTAATCAAAATCTAAAAATGTTTCCAATTTTTAAAAAAACTTGAATGTTTGAGTCAGCCCAGTAGTTACAAATAGATACTTTACTGCTAATAATACACAAATTAAATCACTAATCAATCGATCATTGCACAGAAAAGTTAAAGTTGAACGCTGTAGAAATACAGATCAAGTTGAAACCCATCAAAACATCATTTCTATTGCAGTTTTAGTCAAAGTTTTGATCAATAAAACTAAAGACATTTGAAGAGCGAGTTAATCTGTGTAACATGTATTTATTTAATTAAAACTAACTAAAGGCCTGTTAGATCTAGACACTATAGAACCATGACAATCCACCAACCAAACTACAGTGATCTGATGAGATGTTTCATATAAGGTGGTTACATTTGTACCTGAAGGTTAGTGTCATAGAGCAGTTACTGAGTTAAAACAGACCATAAGAAGACGATTACATCACCATCAATACATAGACAGGTTTGAGTGAAGGCTGTACAAATACTGACATCAGGATGAAACCAGACCAGCTGAGGGAAACCCGACACTTTTATTAACAAAATAATGTTGAAAAGTGTGCGTGCAACACCAGGATTTGCATAATAATAACGAGTCAAAGGGAAAAACAAAAAATACAAACACGATCAATTCACAGAGTGGAACTAAACTACCAACTAAACTCACAAACACAATTATATCATGATTTAAGTAAAAACAGCCACAATTTATAGATAAAACCTCAAGATGTTTGCAATGAAGAGGTTACACTTGTACCTGAACAGGCAAAGTGTGATGTAAGTGTAGACAAATGAAAGCAATCGACCAATAAACAGAAACGTTAGGGTCAAATACTGTTGAAGACCAGCTGTCTATTAAACTATATGCAGTATTTAATCCGTGAAAAACTGTAGGAATGGAAAAAGACACAATCAGAGTGAAAACCTAAAGCCACCAACAAATCCTGTGGGTTTAAGGAAAACACTCACAGTTTTTATCCATAAAATAATAATAAAGTGTAATTAAACGGTGATGTGTTTGTCAGTGGAGGTTCCAATGCGTATAATGAGCCAAGGGTTTGACAGATTTTGTTGCAGACATGAATAATAAAAACATTGACCTATCGATCAGTGCACTGACTGGAAGCTGAAACCCTCCAGAGTTTATTATGAGGTGTATAAGACGATAGAGGAATGAAATCAATCAACTGATGCATGGAAAACTTAAGGTGGAATACTGTTGAAATCAACCAAACTCTAGTTTAAAAAAAGCACACAATAAAACAAACAAAACGTGACAAACCAAGCATTCTGCACAGATTAATGACATTTTAAGGACACCGAGTCGGAAATGTTCCCATCAATCCATCAATATATTGAAAAAATAAAACTAGAAATACTGAGATTGAGATGCAACATCCACCGACAAACTCAACTGCATATTTGCATCATACTAACAGTTTGGTTTCGACTGTGAACGCAACTCTTCAATACAACAGTGACAAATTAAGGAATATACTCACATCTTTTAATACAAACAGTTTCTGATGAAAATTAAATAATGTTAAATTTGCTCCTATAGATCCAAACAGAGAAATTATGTTAAAAGTAACAATGACAGGACAATTGTACGATAAATCCTGTAAAATACTGTGACAAAACCATGAAAAAAGCTCCCTTTATCATTTCATTTGTGCACTTCCATCCTCTGTACTGTCCCAGTGCAGCAGCTGGGGGCTCAGCGCCTTGCTCAAGGGCACTGCAGGCATCAGTGATGAGAAGGAAGGTTCTATTCAGCCGAGCATAAAGAAACCTGCTCCTCTCCTCCCTCTGCAGTGAGTTACGCGATCAATACTCAATCTATAATCAATGAAAAGCACCAGACTGAACGACTGGAGACGTGAGCCTGTGTGGAGCTCACGGTGTTGTCGGAGACAGAGGTATCGATGACTCCTCCGGGCCTACGATCATTAAAATACAACGCACACATTCCGCCGTTTCCCCCCCTCATTCCCTTTATCCCAGAGCTGAAATGGGCAGAGTTTGGTGTGCGTGCTCAGGGACCAAACCCGGGGAAATGGGCCAAAAACTGAATCTAATGAAACCCCCCAAATTAATTTTCAGTCTCATCTTCAGCTGCAGGCGGAGAAACAGGCAGACAAAGGCAGGAACAAGGGAGGATAGAGGAGAGAAGCTGAGCACGACAGACAGGTGGAGGAAGTATGGGGATTAGTTATTCCAGTAGAAGTATGAACATGCACTGTGAGGACGCTCCAGTATGAGTAGAAGTACATATGCAAAACCTTATAACAATACAAGTGTGTAAATATGATCAACTACATGGAGATAAATGAAAGTCAGAGTCACTGCAGTGAAGGCCTCAGTGTTTTACTCATAACTGATGTTTTTGAGTCATTTTCCTGCTGTACATGTTAAAGGCTGAACTCATTTTACCAATTATTAATGAACTTTATACAGTTTAACCTACATTTTGTGTAAATTCATCATATATTTGTAGTGTTATCATCGATTATGAGACATGTTAACTAGGCTGGATTCAGATACGAGAGAATGCATTTTAAAGCAAATTTGAGGGTTTTAAAGAGTGTCTTTAACTTAAGGAGAATTTAAAGCTCAGGCTATAAAGACACACTTCATCCTTCAGTTTATTGTTCTGAAAATCAGCACATTTGGGGATGAAAAACTGTAAAAGGAACTAAACCTGACACACAAATAGGACCGGAGAAATAACAGTATAAAGTTTGCTTCAGTGACGCATGTCATTATTAAATTATTGAATATTTACTAAAATTCTGTCCACTTAAAGACGCAAAATCTACCCCTAACGTGTAAAAACACTGAGACAAACCATAGTTGTCCAACCTGGGGACACCGTGGATAATACTGGACACGGCGGACACAGAGGCTTTAATGTGCCATGAAGGTGTTCAGTTGTAAACTAGCGTTACCTTAAGTGTTGTCTGTGGAAGTGTATTCTTTACACGGTGTGGACTGGTTCATATGGTGTCGGTGCTGACCTCCATCTACTGCAGGTCACACACTGACTTACACACCTAGTTGTAATGTCTCAGGTGCAGCTTCATCACACAAAGACATAATAAACATCAGTAAAATGGGAGCTTATAATAAACGCGTTGGCTAAATCGTAGTTACTTGGACCTAAAACACTGTTTACATGTGGACAAGAGGACCAAATGCAGAGAAAAAACTATCCATTTTGCTAATTATTGGCATTGGTGTGAATGAGGTGGAAGTGGAATAGAAGTACAACACTGTAGATAAGGGACGACAAATTTCACTCTGTGTAAAAGTGACTTAAACACCTCCATCTTTAAATGTCCAACAGAGAATTTGTAAAAACATCACATCAGGAAACTAACTTGACCTGAATTCATGTATTTATTTACTCAATCCTCTGGTTCTTTTTGTCTACACTTTACTAACTGGAACTAATGTTTTGTTTTTCTGTGTATGTTGGTAGTTGTTTGTTACCTTCTACATGAGGATCTGATGTCCATCCTTTATGTTTCCTGTATCTTGCTGAATTGACTGATATTTGCCCTTTCTGTTTCATATTGTTCTGGAAATATCTATTTATGTCAAGGAAAACACACCTATTCCATAATAAATTAATTATTATAGACTTTGCAAGAGAGAGTCAGTGTCTTTTCAGTGTGTTATTGTGGGGAACATGTCGTTTCCATCGTTGAACCTTATTAAATGTGTCATTTACAGCAAAGTTTATCTATATGAATAATAATAACCACTGAGGCTCGTGGTTCTCCTTTTTATTTAGTGCTAAAGTGTAAAAGCACCGGTGCACCCTCAGATACTACAGGTGAACACAGACAGATGAGGAGGTAGACGGGTAGACAGGTGAGCAGGTAGACAGGTGGAGTATGACGCCTGTGTGTCTGCGTCTCATTCAGCTGTTCTCTTATTAAATTCCTTTGTACCAGGAGGCTTTTCACTGCACCAGCTGCCGCCTCAGTGTGTGTGTGTTTAATGTTCACACACATCTGATCAGTATGGGCTACACTCAGCTAAAACACACATGAATAAAGTTGGTTTTATATCAGCCTCCACTCCTTTGTGTGTGTGTGTGTGTGTGTGTGTGTGTGTGTGTGTGTGTGTGTGTGCATTAAGCTAACATAGCACATAGCTATTAGCTTTGATAGCAGTAGCCCTCCCATATGGCGAGCTAGCTCTGCTCTTTAATGTAGCATAGCGCGGCCCTGATGTTGCCATGGCTCCAGCGGTGCCCCCCCCACACCCCCCCAGTCCCCGCTGCCATTTAGCTCTCCCTTCCACGGCGCCACATGCCGCCGCGACCTTGGCGTTTTCCAGCGGCACGCCCGCTGCCATCTGCAGGCGGCAGGCTTGGGCAGTAAAGCATCGCGACCCTGAGTTTTTTGGGCCCCGTTACGCCTCCGCCAGGGGCCCCGGCCAGATGGCACTACCCACTAAGAGGGGTTTTACTGCGGGGCTGAAGGAAGACGACTGCGGGCAGGCAGAGGATGAACTCACACCTCCCTCCTCCTCCTCGTCCTCCTCCTCCTCCTGCAGCGCTCTGCCAAGTGCCAAATCTGAGCTCCAAAACGCCGCCGCTTCAATATTTCAGTCATGATTATCCGGCAGCAGATGAGCCTTTGCCCGCCAAGAGGGCAGAGCGGGAGGATCGGAGCGCCGCTTCGTGACCAGAAGCCGATCGGCGGTGAAAAAAAACCCCCGCACCAACGGCCATGTGAGTTCATGTGGACGGCGGAGGTGTGAGAACAGGTGTGTACAGGTGGACGGCCTGAATGGGGAACAGTGGATAAAGTGGAGAGTCGGCCTTGGAGGACGTTTCCAGTGGTGGAAATTGAACCAAATGTTGCGTCAAATTAACATAATGTGAAGGCGATTAAACCAATGTAACCGCAAACCAAATAAAACAGTAGTATGAAAATAATGAGCATTAACTTCAGTCTAATGTGTTGGAAATCTGCAGAACTCCACACATCACAATGGTTCTTCTTCTTTCATCTTCAAGTCAGTTTACTGTGCTTATTTTTATGTTGGTTTCATTTCATAGTGAGTTTGAAATCACACAATCAGTGAAATACATGTATATTTAGTTGTAAACAGTAAATAAAAAGCTCCAACTTTAACATTTACAACTAAATTCTTAATGTGAATCAAAATCATACTACATAACTATGTGTATCTAAAACACTTCTACCCAAGATATGTGTAGAATGCAGTATTTTTCAGCGTGTATTAGTACTTTTACTGAAGGACACCATCTGTATACTTCCAACACCACTGACCCGATCACTGAATTCCTGTTTATTCTATTTAACCTCTGCAGCTCTGGATCCTCCCCTCTGGGATCAATAACTCTAATCTGACCAGCCAGTTCAGTTTCTCATATATATTTAATCATCTGAATATTTTGGTTAAAATAAATAAAGCATTTACTGCCTGTTGATGTGCTTTTATCCTGAAGGTTCGTTATGGATTTGACGGGTTTTAATGAATTCTGAGGAAAATGTTTCTAAAGAATCTTTATGCAGCTGGAGTTTGCAGACACACACACTGATACACACACACACACGCACACACACACACACACACACAGAGACACACAGGAACACACACGGACACACATACACAGGCTGTCATTAGTGTCTGTCAGCCGGCGGATCAGCTGAGAGAAAAATAAGAAAACTGTGCTGGTGGTCAGGAGGAGAATCGATACGTCCATCTTTACTGTACAGAGAGTGGGAGTGGGTGTGGGTGTGGGGAGAGGGGTGAGGAAGAGGAGGAGGAAGAGGATTCTGGGTAAGTTCTTCATCTCCAAAAACATCATTATTATCTGTTAAAGTGTGGACATGTGTATGAGTGTATCTATCTGAGTCTATTATAAACAGAGTGTAGAAATATGCACAGTTCTGTAAAATATTATAGATCAATCAGTTAAGTTCTACAATTTCAACCTATAACGGTGTCTGTTTGTGTTGTGTGTGAGTGCATGTTTGTGTTTGTTGACGTAGGTCTGTGTGATTTTCCACACTATGTACATGAGTGTGAATATATGTACAAACAATGTGTAAAAATCATATATTAATGTATTAATTTGGACTGAAGAGACTCAAATGGTTCATTAGTTTTGTGGTTGGATACGTGTGTATTTTTCCACTATGCATCTGTGTGTGTGTGTGTGTGTGTGTGTGTGTGTGTTAATATATACACATGCCTATGTGTGTTTGTGTCTATTACTTCTACATTTACAGCGTGAACATATGCAGATTTTTGTCCAGTTGATTCATTTGGGTTGAAGTGACTGATATCCTTCATTTGTTTGCGTTTGTGTGACTCAGTACATGTGTATTTACATTGGAAATAATAACTAGACTATAACTTTTTAATGGAAATTGTCAAGGTCATTCAAGGGACAATGGAAAACGTCCCTTATGATATTCTGTTTCTGGAATATGAATTGTTTTGTAACATCAGATATGTTGTTATTCATTTAATTTCATCTTATTTCATTATTACAGATACAGATTAAGATGGAGATAAATTTTATTAATCTCCAAGGGGAAATTCAATACATTTTAAAGTAACAATTGCTCGTGTCTTGCCAGATTTTTGCCTTACATTCAGGACAAATGTTTCACTACTTTGTCACGGTGGTGTGATAATGCTTCCAAATGTGTATGAGTGTGTTGTTGTTGTGATAATTACATACAGTCCTGTGAAAAAGTCCAAGTCCAACATTTGGTTTTTTGGTTTAGTAAAGCTCTAATGTCAACATATGCATTTGTCTCTGTATTTAGATCCAATCTGATATATATGAAGTATGAACAGCAGGAAACACTAAAGTTTCAGGTTAAAAACAGCTTCTATAACCCACAGTGGTCGTATTTAGTGTGACCTCCCTTTGACCTCAACATGTTTTTAACCCTTTTGTTCAGACAATATGACATTTATGGAATTAATTTTATGATGTTTTACACCAGGTTTCATGTCAGATGTTTCTAATTGTTTGTGCTGTTTCTTTTCATGAGGTCAGAGGTCACACTAAATAGTGACTTTAACCTTTACAACACATCTAGTTCGGTTTTTTGTGTCTTTTAAGGCAGTGCACATATTTCCTGTATTTTCTTGGTGTATCTGAGGAAAAGAAAATGAGAAATAAATATGTATGGTCATTTCAACCCTGAAAAACAACAAAGATAAAGGTGGAATAAGACTTTCAAACAGTATTCTATGTTTTTATATTATTTCTTAATGTTTTAGTGTCATTTTTGTGGTTAAATAACATTTCTTCTAGGCAATATACTGTAATATACATTTGGTGACTGTTCTGTATCACATGATTTGTTTTAAAGGGTTAAAGACTAAAAACTCATCTTTTTTTTTCAACTTTTCAACATATTTCACTCTGAATTTTCCAATTTTACTGCTGTTTTCATGTGAAGTTATTCACTTGATGTATTTTTATGTATCATTTTAACATCCACATTATTTTGTGTCTCTTTTAAGGTTGTGCATGTATATCCTATATTTTCTTTCTTGTCTGAACAAAAGAGAATAAGGAATAAATATGCATGTTCATTTCAACCCTGCAAAAAACGACAAAGATAAAGGTGGAATAAGACTTTTGTACAGAACTGTACGTGTGTGTATGTACACACACATGAAATTATTAAGTATCAGTACATGTGCTGATTTATCCTCAAAAATCAGAAGTGAACGGATTCATTTGGACTGAACTGGGTGAACCTGTTCATTGTTTGTGTGTCTACTAGTGTCCAACACACACTTAAGTGTTACACAACAATGTCTTTGTCCAGACGTGAGCTCGACAAGGCAGGTTTATTTGAACAAATCCTCTCATCTCCCAGCGTCGGCCGAACACACACCGTGGTCTGGTGTGTGTGTGTGTTATAAAGATGAGTGGAGGTCAGTTGGATGGGTTAAGACCTCGATCCGTCTGCGATTAGCCACCGCGTTATCTCCCGTTAGTCGTCTCATCTCCAACTCAAAGAGCATAAATAAAGACTTTATTCCTTGGAAACACCCAAAAGAAAAAAAAAGAGAGGGGGGTGAGGAGGAGGTGGGGGGAGGGGTGCAATGAGGAAAAAAAAAAAAACGCAGAAGAAGAAAATCTCCAATTCATTGAGATCAAGTCAATAACACTGTAATATTTATGAAGGCTGGAAGCCAGGCTGCCCTAAAACCCAAACTCCAGCAATCCTGAATTATAAATTGGTATTGATTTGTGTTGTGGGTGAGTGAGCTGCAGTGTGTGTCTGTGTGTGTCTGTGTGTGTAGCAGCAGGATGCAGCTCAGCTCAGCTGCTCGATTGTTTTCACGCTTTCACAGGAAAAAAAGTGAAGCTGCTTGTTTGGCAACAGTTTGTAACGCTGAAAAAACGCACATGGGGTGAAGGTGTGTTTGTGTGTATAGAGGTGTGTAAACAGGATTCGAGTCACTTCTATGTGTAAATTTGGATTTTAGTTGCCGCGACGTGACGAAAAACCTCCAACCAATGTGCTGTTTGACCCACAAACACCTATCTGGAAATTCATTCTCAGATTTTCTTCACAAACGCGGCCAGAGCGTGGATGTTGTCATGTAGTTTTGTTTGTTTTGTGTTGACCATTTATTTTAGGTAAGTTTCTTTCGTGAGAGATATTAAAGGTGCAATTTCCAACCCAGAAACATCTCAGCTGACTTACTTTTGATGTAAAGTCAAAGAAATTAATCAATAAACCACACACTAAATGCCTACTTGTAAAACAACGTTGATTCTAGGTGATTTTTTTTTACATTTTTAACCTTTATTTTCCCTTAAATTCAGTAAATCCTGTTGTAAAGACAATCAGAGAAAATCTGCAGATACAAACAGTGTGTGTAGTTAAAATGAATTATAAATTTTGGACTGAAAAGACTTAAATTTATGTGTTTTATATGTGCAAGTTACAACACATGTGTATTAAGACTATATGTATTTGTGTGTTTTACACTATATGCATCTAATTTATCCATTAACAGTTGACAACTGTATGCCCATTTTTGTCCATAAAATCCTAAATTAATGAGTTATTTTGGACTAAATTCAAAGAAATTAATAATAAAACTCCAAAACTGAAAATCTAACTGTGAAAATAACTGATTCTTGGTGTTATTTTCTGCATTTTTAACACTTATTTTCCCTAAAAGTTTGTGATTTCAATTGTAAAGACACTATCAGAGAAATCTGCCAGTATGAGTAATTTGCAACTTTGTAACTGTTTTTCCATTGTCTGCTACAAACATTCCATTCATGTAGTGATTCTTTAGAGAATTTAGAGAAAGAAAATTTCACGGACTCAACAGACGACACAGATAAATTAGCACATTTAAGAAAAAAATGTTGGTCATTTTTACTGAAAAATCACTGCAAACATTCACGCATTATCAGCGACAGATAAACTTCTTACATAAAGTCTAAAGAGTGATTAAAACAGATAAAAATAAATTGACTTTTTGGCTATTCTCTGCTCAGACAATAGTGGAGCTCTACAACACTGAAAAATGACATAAATCAGGTTATAAATCTAATAAATACATTAATTCACTGCTGCTGGTTGTTTGTAAACACACCACAGTTATATGAACCAGCAGACCTAAATCATCTGAACCTTTTACCCAGAGGTGAAACTTAAAGAACTGCTGCTTCTTACTGCGACAAGCTTGAAAATATAAATCCACACACATGATGGACCTTATTAATTTGAGCCTGCCAGGCATCAAAGTAACTAGAGATGTGGTGAAGTTGTGCAGATTCAGAGTAAAGCCGTGTTCCAAGGCTGGGACTTGACTTAATTTATTTTAAAAATGTCTGCACGGCGGTTTCTTACAGCTGGGACGTTCTCCTCCTTCATCTCTGTACTGAGTCTAAAGACTACAATACCCATCATCCTCAGCTTGGTGTTACCTTGGAGAAGAAGCTTAAACTGTTTTCATTAAATGCAGATTAACAGTGACTTGAGCACAAGTTAGTCCAGCAGAGTTAGACTGAATACAAAACATAAAGTTTCATATTTTCCCTCTATTTTATTTGTCCATACTCATTTCTACTCCTAAATCTCTTATATTTCTAATAAATTAAGACAAGTTTTGCTTTCTTTGATTGTAGATTACACTTTGTGGTCATTAGTAATGTAAAGCTCTGTGAATGTGTGTTGGGAGTTGTAGTTTATTATAGCACATTTCTGAAGACTGAAGAGACTACAATACCCATGAGCCTCAGCTGCTGTCACTATGGAGAAGATTCCTCAAACCATTTCTACAAACACAACAAACTTCTGTTGTGTTATTGTGTAGTTTTATGACTCCATATTCGTCTACATTGTATCAAATATGGATGAATCTGCCTCCATGCGCTCATGTTCAGCTGATGGCGACCTGCTGCGCCGCGGCGTGAAGGAATTACACGGCTGTACGTGGAGTAGAAACACTCCGTCATGCTTCAGAGATGTACCAACACACGGAGAACATGTGTGAGGGTTACCACATGGGAGCGTTACCTGCTTCGGTAGGTGAAGCTGAAGGTTTTAAACAGTCACTGCACCAAAAATCGAGCACAAAACACAACATGGTTTCAGATGTGACGTAGGACACAACACTGTAAATTAAAGCCTGCGTCCACACTGCTTTTCCTCCTTTGTCCAGAGCCTGCTTTGAGTGTTTCTGGCTGAAAATCTTTTCTTTTCAAACTGGTGTCGTCAACAAATGAGACGGGACAGGACTCATCACCGTGGTAACAAGAGAAATGTTGAAGTGTGCTCTTGTATGTGTCCTTCCACGGCAGCAGAGACAGAGGAGGCCATTTGTGGAGGTTGGATCCTAATCACAACTGCCAAGTATTGAGTCTTTTATCATCCTACATCTATCATACACCAGTCGGAGTCCTGATACGCTGTCGTAGAAACAAAAGCAACATACCGCATTTGATCTTACCACACAAGTACTTGACTCCAGTGCTTTCTTCTCAGTAAAAAGACACTAAGTGGACATGATTCTCATTTGTCGTTTTCCATGCTTAATGACCAAAGTTATTATTCTTATACAACCACAATCGAAGGCTGCATTTTTTTACATAATGCACTAAAAATGTCTGTGGACTTTGGGAAGAAAATGTGTTATTATTGAGAAGTTCTGGTAAAGTCTCTCTAAGACTCTATACACTGAATCCTACATTACCCATCATCCTCAGCTGGTGGTTGTCATGGAAAAGAAGCCTTAAATGGTTAGTTGGCCCTGCAAAGGTTCCTCTTATGTCCTGATTGGTGGAAGTTGGAGCACTTTTATAATATCATGTCTGTAGTCGACTCATGTCTTGGTTTTATGTCATCATGTTTTGAGAAACATCAAAAGGATGCCATCATGTAACTGCAAAACAAACCTACCTCAGGTATAAATAAAGTACCCTGAACTGGAACCTGGAAGATCTTATATAATAATAGCTGGAGGGTAATAACTCCATTCCTTGCGACATACTGTACCTGTGCAGTAATAGAGCTACTTTTAAACCACTTTGGATTGAAATAATTTAAACTTACTGGTGCAAATGAACATTTTTATTAAGTGAAATACAAATACTAACTTTAACTACTAAACTTATACCCATGTTTTATTACAAATAATGCTTCTTCTAGTTGTTTAAAAAAAGAGGAATAAATGACAGAGGACTCACTCTTAGATCATCAACGGCAGAACTCGAGGCAAAAATGAGTGTTCATGTAAACTCATGATTAACTTTTAATTCCATTACAGTGTGTCCTAATGGGTGAGTGGGCCATCGATGATGATGCCATACATGCATTTGGTCATTCTGATGAACTAACACAACTTCAGATTGAAGAAAACCTGGATTATGAATGTCCTCCCTCTGTTGTGGTTTGTTTAACCCCAACATGCGTCACATCACATGTCAGATCGCCTAAATAACTTCAACAAAGCAAATAGTATTCACATCCTCAGCCGTAGCTCCTCCTCCTCCTAGTTTAGAGTTGAAACATTTGTCAAGATGGTGCATCGAGGGTTGATTTCCAAGTTACAATCGAGCATTGAGGAGTCGAGGCAAAAAGACGAAGAATAAGGAACTGAGCAGAGCTAATAGTGGTCGTGTTGGAGGTTAAAAGGTCATCTTAGGTTCAGCTCAGTTCGGTCTACATTATTGAGCAAAACCCTCCAATAGAATCCTAGTATTTGCCATATTCTGAAAACCTGTTTCATCTCCTCTCTCTGTTTTCAGCTGCAGAATCCTTTGTGCATGTCGGGGTCAACATGAGAAAAATGACAGAAAAAAATCCCCCCCTTGTGTTGTTGTTTCCAACCCGATGTCCCACATCTGTGGATCACAAAACCAGAACCAGAACCAAACAACATGTTTAAGGTGGATCTACTCCAGACACACAGACAGACGGACGGACGGAGCAGGTTTGTTTTTCTTTTTCAGATTTTCGGTCCTACTGTAACCCAAACCTCCCCTCCCCTCCCATGACCCCCCTTTTTCCTCCTACCCCCCACATATCACATCCCTCCATCTTTATATAGAAATCAATACACTCTTAATCTGCCCTCTTCCTCCTCCTCTTCCTCCTCCCCCAGCTGTCTCATTCTCACCCCTCTGTCACCACCCCCCCCATCACCCTTCTTTCCATCTCTCTTCCTGCTGTCGTTGTGTCTGGACTCGCCCGCCTCACATTTCACTCTTCGCGCACACACTCACGTTTGTTTATATATTTATTTATCTATCCGTCTATTTATTTATGTACAGAAACAGAAGCAGCTGCAGCCTTCCTCTGTTTGTGCCTCGGGTTGTGTGTTTTTTACTCGTCGAGGTTAAACGTCCTCCTCAAACGCCGTTTGATTATGAAATTTAGACTTGAATAATAATAAAGCTGTGATCTTTTGTTTGTTCTTGTGTTGTGTTCCATTGTGTTGCTCTGTTTTCTTCTGTCTTCAAGCCTTTTCAGTGAGCAGAAGTATTTTCTTTTCGATTGAAACGCTTTAATTCTATTTATTTGGTATTTTTTGCTCATTTTATCTGGTTTTGTTTCCTTTTGTAAAGGACTATGTCACATTTTAACACATTTTATTGTATAATTTGTATTTATAACAGTTTGCAACAACTTTGTAATAAATCATACTCTGTAAATTAAAAGCACACTATTATATTATTATTTAGAAAAGCAATTTCACAAACATAAAACTAATCATTTATCAGTGTAATCATACTACTCAGTTTGGTTTCACTGTGGATGTAGAGTGCTAAGTCTTATTCCACCTTTATCTTTGATGTTTTTTCAGGGTTGAAATGAACACATATAGTTATTACTCATTTTCCTTTCTTTGGAAACAACAAGAAAATACAGGAAATATGTGCAGCACCATAAAAGAAACTGAACTAAATGTGTTGTAAAGGTTAAAGTCACTGTTTAGTGTGACCTCTGACCCCATGCTGTTTAATCTCATCTTTTGTAGCATTTTTGACAAGTTACTTTTTAATATCCTCAGTTTCTTTTAATCTTTTGCATCATTTCACATTGTTGTCAAGTAGAGAGCGCATACATTGTGTTAAAATGTAGGTAGTGAAACATTGTCAGAAGTCAAATGCAGATACATGAAAACTGAAGTACAGTGGTGAAGCCTTTGCACACTTAGTCCATATTTTTTTCATCCATGTCACTGAAATTCTACTGCTACTACTGCTGCAGGTCATGGCTGATGCCGTCTGTGCACACTCTGTCTTAAAATCTGACCTCCATCTGGACCTGCACTAAAGATGTCTACAGCCTACAGTTCAGATATATTTTGCCTAAAATATCTGCTTTTGTCTCTTTTAGGAATGTGCCTCTACGTCTGTACACATAATGAGGACTACATAAGCATTGTACATTGGAAAGTATTCAATCAGATTCTTCAATCTCCTGTTTTCAGAAATCTGTTCTCACAAAGTCCTTCCAATATGCTACACAAACATCCAGAGACTTCTGTTTCTTCAGCATCTTTCCACTCCTGCTCACAGAATATCCCATATCAATCCACACACAAGTTTGAGGCATTAATAATTCAATTACTTGCAAAAAAAAAATCACAGTAAAAAAATGGTTTTGTTGTGCATCAAGGATGATCTGAGATTGTCATTTCCACCTCTGTTTCATATCAAGATCTGTCTGGAAGTGAAATCCACCCTCTGATTCATCAAGTGACTGTTAGATACAGCTTAAAAAGTTATTAAGTTCTATTCGATTGGTCAAATGACTGATAGATGCAAAAAAAAAAGACCTGTTCTGGAAACTTTAATAAAGTTCTGGAGTTGGTGTGTAAATATGTTGGGTTTTTTTGGTTAAAGTCCAATGAAAATACAGACTTGGTGTACAAACGCCTTAACTTCTGACCAACCTGAACATCTGAGGCTCCACTTCCAACGTCTGTTGTAACCGTTAGCAACCACAGACCAATCATTGGCGATCATTTAGCCCTCTGACAGGAAGCAGCAAGAGCCAAACAGACGTCTGATAAAACACACACACACACACACACACAC
>JAPQRQ010000002.1:2910494-2930885 GCA_037367365.1 Apogon talboti
TGAAGTTATGTCAAAGTTCATAGAATAATTGGAAATAATTTAACATTTCATCCTGTTATAACATGATTTTCCACAACTGTTCATCATCGATTACATTGATTGATTGATTTTAGCTTCATAAAACCTGTTCAGTCCTATTATATACAATCAGACTCATTCACATTCATCCCCTTGTTTCATGAGTTCTCCCACCTCCTCATCCATCCATGGTGATACGAAGAATCTTTCATAAGCAGCACTTTACAAAATTTGTGAGATAAAATGCTTAAAAAATGTTTTCTGACGTTTACTTTTGTGAGCACACAAACTCATCATGTATGAAAATAATAATGAATTAATGAGCTAAAGATTTGTTTAACTCAGTGAACGACATACAGTAAACATGATATAAACATGACACTTTAATTTAATTAATTTTTTGCTTTAATACATTTGCCAGTGACATAATAAAAGAACAGTGAAAGAATCTGACTTTAAACTGAGCGTATAAATGCATTTGCTGCTTTTTCTTCTGGAAACAATCAGCAAAATGACCTGAAACTCCACTTTAATAGTGATTTTAAATGACTTGGAGGCAAAATCTTATTCTTCAGGTGTATACTGATTATATATTGTATATTGATTAAATTCCAATGAACAGTTGTTGATTATTTTCCATTTAATCACTGTGTAATTTACTTGTTGCCATTTATATGACATATGTGCATTTAAGTTTGTTCTGCAAGAACTGCCTGTGATTTTTAATTTAAATAAGCCCTTCCTGGACAAATAAAGGTTAAATGGAAAGAAAAATATAATTCATACAAACGGATTGTAGATTTTTAGCACCAGACTCATGTTTCTTCCCTGAAAATCTTTACAATTATTTACAAAGAGCTTTTCTGTAAAATCCGACTTCGCTAAACTCAGTCACACACTGACCGTCCAGCTGGTTCTCGTCCAAACCAAGGTCAGTAACAGTTGGACGATGCCCAGCGACCGAGGCACCACGGAGGACCCCCCCCCACCCCGACCCCTGGCACCACCACCCTGACAAGCAGCCAGCCGACCGGACGGACGGCCGGCTCGCCAAACAGCCGCGCAGGTAGCCAGAGGGCGAAGCGTCCGGCGAGCGTTTCATCCAGCATTAAACCCAATCAGACGCCCAGGAGATGTGGCGGTCTGTGGTGGCATCCGAGACCCGGAGGGGAAGGGGAGGGCAGGAGAGGGGGCTGGGTTTCCATTTCAGCTCTGCAGGGGACGGGCGGAGCCAAATGAGCCTGGTGGCGGTTTGGGTCAGTGTGGCATGTTGAACAGCAGCAGGATGAATCCAGCACATTAATATCCATCAGACGACCGTTTACAGAGTCGCAGCGCTGAGGCCTTCAGATGAAGCGGAGTCTAAACTCTGACTTTATAACCAAGAAATGGAATCAAATGTGTTTACCGAATCCTATATAAAATATAACAGTTGGAAGTTTGGAATGAAAAAATGTCAAACTACAGGATTAAACGGTCAAATCCACTGTGTTCAGTCAGAAAACTCAGTGAAACAGAACCAGGACTGGAAATTAAGACTCAGGGTGGGGTCAAAACTATGGTGTTAAAACAAACACAAAAAAAGCATTAAATCCGAAAACACTGAAGCTATTGATGAAGCCGACTTTAAACTTTGACTTTATAGTCAAAAAAAGAATTTGTGTCGGTTATGTTTGGTCTGAGAACACTGAATATTGCATAAAAAAATAAAAGTTGAAACCTTAAACTAGATTGAAAACAGAAAAATGGGGATTCAAATCCACCATTGACAACTGAAACAACAACTGGAAGCAAAGGATTCTTTTAATGCGTTTACATACTTTACCTGACAGTAAAATAAATTAAATTGAAATAAAATGAAAAATCCTATATCCTAATACTAATACTTTCATATATTGGCTATATATATACTTTTTTTGTACATTTTTAGGGTTACAGGCCTCACAAAAGTAGGTATTCAATAAAAGAGTATTCCTATCGGGCTGTTTACATGATTTATGGACATGAATATTCCACTAATTAACCTTTTCACATGCTGTCGTGTAAACTCTTATTAAAAACAGGATTCTTAATAAAGTTTGCAGTGATGTCATTCTTCCTGGAGCGTCCATATTTCATTAGTTCAACCACATTCTTGAAAAGGTTGAAAGGTTTGATTAATTAATTTACAATGAAACCTGTCATATGTGTGATTTTTCTGTTATTTGCTCAGAAATTCTAGGAAAATTAAACAGTTGTGTGTTTGTTATCATCCTTTAGGCTCGTTTCTTCTTACACTCAGGTTGAAATGAAGCTACAGACACTAAATTAAAGTCTCATTTTTAATCTATGAATAGTGGGAGATGTAACCTTTAATCCACAGGGACTAAGGTTTATGGATCAGAATTAACTGGACACTTTCTAACTAAACAGCCATGTCCCAGTGTCCACATACTTATGGTCTGATGTTCCTGTTGCTGATAATGATGTAAAAGCAGTCCTCAGTCCTCAGTTGTGTGTTTTTACTGTTTTACTGCTTCCTCAGCTGCAGAAAACTGGGCTCACTCATAGTGGAAATATTCACATTTTTCCATCTCCAGTGGGACAGAGATGTTAGAAATTTGCTAAAATTCATTTATAATACCAAACATGGGCCGGCGCTGCCGTTTTCTGAAATGCAAATGTGAGAATGTGATAGAAGTGAGCTCGCTGTCATTAATAACAAAACAATCCTGACATAAGATCTCATTTTCTGCCTGTAATCTTCTGATGAGCAGCTCCCTACAATAAATCCAGACTTCATTTTTTTTTTCTCTCCTATCACTCCAAGGGTCATTAACATATCTTCCGGTAATTCTTAAAAATTAATCATATTGCATATGACCCGCGACGTCCAATTACGCTCCTGCATTCGCCCCATGCTGTCCTGAATCAAATTGCCATTTGACAAACAAGCGTCAAATCGAGGCTGCGAATGCCAAATGAGACGCTTTATGAATCATTTATCACGCCGTTTGATCTCTAAGTACAGAAAAATCATAAACTAAGTGGTGTGTTTGCGTCCCCGCTGTCTCTGTGTCTCTGTATGGATGTGTATGTGTGACTGTTGCCATAGAACGCGCCACAATAATTTATTCCCCCAGCTACTTGGAACCATTAGTGAAAGTTCCAGGAGACCAATTAGCATTGGAAACCCACTGGTGCTGCTGTGGTGACAACCTCCTCCAAACTGCCAAAGAAGTGTTATAAACAAACCGGACCCCAGGAGCACTGCCGGGGCCCCTCCAGGGACCCGGGGCCCCTTTCCAAAGACGAAAACAAACCTTGGCTGAGCGTCCACAATATCGCCTTAATGACGTTTCCCCCCGGGCCACAAACAGGCTAACACCACGGCCGGCTAATGACTGAGAGGAACAACACACACAAACCTGAGAGGCCGAGTGTGTGTTGTGTGTGTTTTCAGTGTGTGTCTGTTTTTGTGTGTCCAAGCCGGCAAAAATAAAACAAACAGTGTGAGTGTGTTGCTGCTGCTGTCACTCATTTTCAGCGGAGAGAGTTCGTCCCTCGCCGGCGCTGCAGAGAGCCTCCTCAGGTCTGCAAACACACACACACACACACACACCAAAACACACGCACGTGCCCCAAAAATAATTCAGCCACATGAGCCAGTTTGGCCGGTGAGCCTCGGCCGGGCTACACAAGCATCATTACCGCTGGCTGCTCCTCCTCACCGCTCAGCAGCCACTTCAGATGTCGCCACAAGTGGAATGTACTTAAGGCACAAAGAGAAGGTTTGTCCGGGCATGTCGGCGCTGCGCTATCAAACACACACCAGAAAAAAAAAAAACACAGAGAGCCCTTCAAAGGCTCCCTGAGGATCCTCCAGCGTGGCGTCAGAGGCCGCACTCGGATCACAGCGTCCAGATAACACCGAGCAGGACGCCCCGTCAGCAGGGCTCCCTTTCAAAGGCCAAGTGTTGTAATTACCCGAAGGCCTGGAAGGCAGCGCGGGCAGCCAGGCCTGACTGACGAGACGACGCGCTCCAGCCGACAGCGGCCAACCGGCCAGGCAGCCAGCGAACGCCGCCTGGCCTCCAACTCGGCTTCCCTTCCCTGACGGCGAGCGTGGTGGCAGCAGGTTTCTCTCAGTGTCGCCTGGAGCCTGGCAGCGAGACGGGTGGCGGCGAGCGGCCCAGAGCTGGCGAGCCTCCGGGAGCCCGCTGGCAACACGGCCATGCCAAGCTGGCTGCTGCCGCCGTCGCCACCACGACCACTCGCTGGGTAGTGATTGGTAGTTTTGGAAAGCAGCAGAAGCCCGTTTAAGAGTGGTTAATGTGCTGCGATGATGCGACGGAGCTGAGGCTTAACGGGTTAAAGACAAATCCACGAAGGAGGCGAAGGAGTTATCTTAAAGTTATGGAAACAGAAGAATCTACGAAACCAGTTAGCTAAATATTGTACCAATTTAGGTCATTTAAACATAATATAAACCAGTTTGGTCAATTTTAGCTTCATATTTGAATTGTTAACTCTTAGTTTAGGTCAGTTAACTGAAACATAAAAAGTATATTCCATTTGGTTTGATATCTTTACTGACAGTTCGGACCAGTTCACTGACCAGTTACAAGGCTGAAGTCCAAATTGATGCCAAACTAAACCAATATAAACCTCATCAGTAATGGACGCATCTATAGGCTCATTCATGCCCGCTTTACGTACATAAATAGATACAACTGTTTCTAACGATGTCAAGCGTCACTGCCTTCATATGTCTGTGCTTCCAGTGCGACAGAATGAGCGTTTGCCAATCAACCCACCAGAGGGCGCCGCTCTTAATTAACATACTGGCCGAATACCATGAAGAAGAGTAAAGTTTTTTGACAAGAAGAAGAAAGTCAATAATAAACATGGCAACGACAGTGGAGGTTTTACTAATGTGGATATTGAGAAGGGTAGATGTCATAAATGTGTTGGTAGTTTTCACTAACTCACACAGTTGCTCTTTGAAAATTTCTGCTTGGAAATTATTCTCTTCCAATCTCAACACTGCCCCCTATGGTTCCCGATAGCACTGCGCTGTATTCTCCAACTGTGTTCACATCTGCAAGGTCCTGGACAACGGACATAAATACAGAGATAATGAACACAGAGGATGGACAGAACACTCCGTCCATATCTGTCTGGGTTTTTAACGTAGAGCATAAATGGGCCTTTAGTATGAAGACGTGACAGTGTTTGAAATGGACAGACCTATTGACGAATGTCAAGCGAGCATGAATGGGCCTTGACATGTCTAAATGTATTTTTAAAGCCCAGTTTTAGTCGGAATAATAAAGTAAGTGTCATGTAAGCCCAGTGAATGAGCTCCCCAACTTCACGGATAAAGGACAGAAGGTGGATGTACATGCGATAAACCGTGGCTCTGAACTGCATCGTGCTCCTGTAAAGCTCAGGGCCAGCGGGCGATCCACCGCCGGTACGAGCTGAAACAGGTTGCTCACCCTGAGGTGCATCCCGCCGAGTCTGATGCAGGTACAAACCAACAGGGACGCCCATAAAGACAACCTGCCTCACCTGAGACATTTACACAGAGATGGAAACAGTGAGGCAGCCTCTGATCCGCCTCTCATTAGCGAATGGAAACACAGCATCCATCAGGGAAAGCTGCTTAATAATCGCACTCAATCACATAATGACTGAAGACAGCCAGCCATCATTATGGAAATGAAGCTCGCATCGAAGAATCTCGAAGGGGAAGTGAGCCCGACGCCCGATAAAAGACCAGGGAGGAGAGAAGTTTACAGATACTGAAGTAGAAGAAGAGGTGGGGGCAAATAAACACAGTAGATCAGTAGTTTCAGATTATCCACAGTTTACTCCTAATTTACTTTGATATTTTACTGGTTTACGGCCAGACTGACCTATTTGACTGATAAGACAAATCAGTTTACTGTAAAATTAACCACATTACTTCAAATTAGTTTAATATTTTATGGGATTAATGCCAGTTACTAACTGTTAAATAAACAACTTCACTCAATTTTAGCTTCAAATTTTTACTAGTCTATAGCAAAATTAGACTAGCTTAGGGACAAATTAACAAGTTTAATACATTTATGTTTGTATTATATCAATTTATTAACAAAATGCATCAGTTAAATTATTTTATCCATTTTAGTTTCATATTTGTATAGGTTTATGGCCAAATTAGACCAGCTAACAGTAAAATGAACCTGTTTACTATATCTTATTTTCTTATTTTACCACTTTACTGACAAACAGCATCAGCTAACCTTAAAATAAATCAATTTATTGTATTTTTTTGGTAATATGTTTACATTTACTGCCAATTTGGACCAGCCAACTCAAAGATAAACTAGTTTAGGTCAGATATCTTCATGAAATACCATTTTCTTTTCAATTTTACTTTGATATTTTAATACTTTATGGCCAGATTAACCCTACTGATTTTAAGACAAACCACTTTACTATTAAATTTGCCACATTTATACTGGTTCAGTGTAAAATAAACAACACAACTCCAATAGAGCTTCATATTTTATCAACAAATTGCATCTGTTAAATGTTAAATACTCCAATTTAGTTCAATATTTATTAATTAATGGCCAATTTAGATCAGCTAACAGTAAAATTAAACAATTTTTTATTCATAATTTATTAGTTCACTGCCAAATAGCACTCATTAGTCTTAAAATAAACCAGTTTACTCAATTTTTGGTAATATTTTGATATTTACTGCCAATTTTCACAAGCTAGCTCAAAGATAAACCAGTTGATCAGACAACTGGTTAATCTGGTTAATCCCTGTGCCAGTATTCCAACTGGTACACATATAAACCAATTTACACCACTTAGCCTCCATTATGCTTTACATATAATCCAGTTTAGGTGGATTCTTCTATATGACATGGATTAAATTAAAATAATCATTGAATAAAATGGAATCATTTAAAGATAAGAAATGCTCTGAATCTTCAGCCTCATGTGTGTTTGTGTCTTATTTTTATCCCCCCTCTCTGTTGTTCACTCCTCAGTCTGAACCAATAAAACCATTAACTCACCGACGACAGCAGAGACACAGGGCAGGAAACGTGTTGATTGGTGTGATCAGTGACAAACTGATCCAACAGCTGCTCTATTTTTTCCATTTACACAAACACACGGTGCAAGAAACCAACAAAAACAGACACAAGCTCTGCCGGTTTACTCTGTTTGGATTGTTTCAATACGCTTAAAGCATAAATCCATAATGATAACAGATATAGTGATAACGTTAACAGATTTACGTACATGATTACATCTGCTTGAACCTGTGCTGACAAAGACATAACACTGACACTGCAAACATACACACACTCTACATGGAGGGTGGATAATTACACAGCGCGACGTTTAATGATGCATGAGATCACTTAAGTGCACTCGTCCGTCTAGAGAATAATAATAAATAATAAAGTCAGCATGTTTACAGTAGCAGTTGGCCATCCCTGACCAGGTACAGTGACATCATTATGGAGGCGGAGTCTTACCTGCACATGATCTCGTGGGTGAGGAGGACGCGACACATCTCTGGGTTCTTATCCTGTCCTTCATACAGAATGGGCTGAAAGAGACACATACAAGGTTAAGCAAACCCAGACGAAAAACACACTTCAACCTGGTTAATGGATACTTAAACCAGTTATTTGTATAGTAGGGAATAGGTTAAAGTGTACATAAATCTTGGGCCGTATATAAATAATCAACAATCCCTTTGTACCATTGCACATTGGTTTCTGAACAATGATTTTGGGTCCTAAAGATGCAGAACATGGCCGTCACCATCTTGGTTTGATGGAACAAAAGCGCGAACATGGAGAAGATCAAAGGATGTAAAAAGAACATATCTTTAGCCTAATAGCATAATTGGTTAAGTCATATTTTTGACCAAATTGTGATATCTGCATAACTTTAGTCTCTTAACACTGGTGCTTCATTTTATGCAGATATCACAGTTTGGCCAAAACTATGACTTAGGCAATTGTGCTATGAGGCTAATGATATTGAACACACCGACCATTAGTAATACTAACAGTGGAATAATAAGCACCATCATGTACCATGTACCATCAAAATTTAAAATTAAAAAAAAACCTCCAGTGTCTAAAGGGTTAATAAATGTCAACACATATATTTCTAGTTAATAGGTTCGACTAACATGACTGTAAAATTACTTTGTAAAATGTTAATCTTCATCAAGCCTTGTATCAGTGTCAGTAAGTTAGTTCTATGGTTTAACTCCACCTCTTTTATCCAAATATGGCCACTTCTGGTTCAAAACACCCTCCGTGGTAATGGCCAAGTCACAAACTACTGGCTCCAAAGCAGCAGTTCAGAAACATCACACATCCTCCTTCCATTAATTCTACACAGCCTATGGCCTAAACACACTTATTACAGCCATCTGAGCTGATTAGCAAGCTAGCTGGCAGACCATACCATCCTGTACAAATTAATGCTAACACTCGCTAATGCAGCTAAGTTACAGCGGTTAATGTAATTAATCATGAGAAACCCCTGTCAGAGACAAAAACAAGTTTAAATCTAATCAACAAGAGCTCTGAATGTCCGCCTCGACAGCCAAGATATCGCTAGTTGTCAATCACAGTCACCTTTCCCTTAATCATACATAAATCTTTGGCTTAATATGGTCTAACCAGGTAGTCAAATCAAAATTCACCCCTGTATAGTTTACTGGACTAACACACTTCTAAAGCCCAACATCAGTGAACACTCAATGAACTGCAGATTTAGACACTCCTGTGATAAACCAGGTTAATGTGCATTTTAACCAGTTTTCACTACATATAAATGTATTTTAATGCAATTGTCAACTCTGCAATTAACCATTCCAATGCACATGTTAACAAGTTCAATCTGCATATAATACATTTTCTACATAGGTAAAGTAGTTTAATCCACGTTTACTATATTACATTAAATATAAACCAGTTTAATGCAAATGTCAACTAGTTTACTGCTCAGACAACAACTGAATGCATGTTAGCAAGTTTACGCAAACCAATTTAACCAGATTACACTAAATAGAAACCTGTTAATGCAAACCTGAACCAGTTTACTCTGTAGATAAAACAATTTGATTTACATGTGAACTCGTTTGCACACATTAACTAATTCATTTTGTTGATAAACTATCTTAATGCACACATTAACATACATCAGAGCTGGTTGCTCCGCAGGTGAACCAGTTTAACAAACATATTCTCCATTTTAGACTAAATATAAAGCAGTTTGATGCACATATTAACCACTTTACAGATAAACTCGTATGTCACCTGACGCATTAACATGCTCAGGCGTTTCGTTTATTGCGTCCAAAGTCAAACATGGCCTCCAACCACTTCCTCCTCCCTCATTCCTCCCCCTTTGGTGGTCTCTGCCTCCACCAGCCTTCCCAGAATTCCCTGCCAGATGGCGTGCAGCACCCCAGTATCAAGCCCCCCTCCGTCCTCACCCGTCCACCCCCCCCACCCCACCCCCCTACCGGGCTGTCATGCCAGCGTCCGGATGACGGATGACCGCTGAGAGGAGAGAGACGAGCGTGGGTGTGTGTGGTGTTTTTTTGGAATACCCTGGTGGTTGTAAATGAACTCCAGTATCAGTGTGTGTGTGTGTGTGTGTGTGTGTGTGTGTAGGTGTGTGTGTGTGTGTGTGTTCACCTCCTCTCCTCCTTCCTCCTCTGACCTCCCACTACCTCATCCACCTCTATAGTCTAAACACACCTCCACTCTGCACACACTCAGCCCTGGGGGACAATACTTTTAGGATAACGACCACTTCTGCATTATTGATCCCGATGCCGGTTCTGTTCCTGTGGATTAAAACGCTCAGTTTGACTAGCAGCCATGTGGATTGCATCAGTGTGTATCAGTGTGTGTGTCTGTGTGGATTTAGTGGTCGATATTTATACATCATCATTTTGGTTTGTGATTGCATGTCCACTTTCATGCCTGTTCTATGGGCTCAGCTCCACTCTGCTCTGGATGTTTCTATCTCTGTGAGGTCTCATCATCGTCTGGTTGTTCTGCACGACGCTAAAACTTTTACACAAGAACACATTTTTGGAGAAGCAGCACATTTTTTTTTTTTTTTTTTTTTTAACATCAAGACTGGGCTACGCATAACAATATTTCTTTCAAGTTTAGGCTGAATTTTAGCCGTGAGTCATAGTTCAAGAAATCGGGAGGTAATTTCTCTTCTTTATGATCAGAACATTTCAGAGATCTAGAGGTAAAGCATCTAAGAAAATATGGAAGAAAATTATTTCAAAAATTCAATACTGAGTCAAATTAAGTAAAAAAAAAAAAACAAAACTCAATGTAAACAAGACTAACTAAAGGTAGCGAAAATTTTTAATTTAAAAATATTCACTGTAATTGTATTTTTCACAGTATAAAATGATATTACGACATATCTACGATAAAAATATTGTGGTTTTCAGGTACCTTTTTTGCAGCTGACAATATTTTTGGAAATGTACAAAATTTTTATGAGGTTAAGAAGAATGTTTGTGACATTTGACATTTTTTTCATTTTAAGGAAATTTTTTTTAAAAATTAACAAAAAAAATCAGGAGCTAAAACTATCTCTTGAACTGACAATATTTTTGGAAAACTGCAAAAATTTTGGAGGAAATGAGAAAAGCTTTTCACTAGGACACCACATCTTTTTAAAAGTTGTGAAATTTGGCCAAAATTTTTTTATACATTCTCTTAGTGTGTTTTTTCTCTTTGTTCATGCTGTTGATTTAATGATTATTTTGCTCAGTTATGTTGTTTTTTTATTATTATTTGTCTAATGATCATTGCATAAACAGTGTAACGCAAGAATTGTCCATGTCAAGCAATAGAAATTAGACATAAATATATCCATAAATATAATTTTTTTTAACAATTGGATCATAGTATGGTTAGATCATATAATATTGTAAAAATTAAATTGACCATATGAATATGAAAATAACTCAATATATTACACTAAAAACACTCCAATACAAACTCTCCCATGTTCATTTTGTTGATTTAATGCTTGTGTTTAGTCGTTTTGTAGATTTAGTCCTTATTTTCTGGGGAATTTTCGTTTATGTTCTGCTCATTTTGATTCAATGTCATCAAATCTTCACAACCTGAACAAACAAAGCCAGTTTTTTTTTTTTTTTGTTATGTAACTTTTTTTGAATTTTTCAACAATTTGGGATATTAGGAAACTTTTGTAAATAGTTGAAACACTTGTAAAGGTAGAACATTTTAAAGAAATGTAAAAAAAAAAAAAAAAAGAGGTGGAGACGTTAAAAAGAAAAGCAGGTTCCAACTATCTGCAAAAGTACACGTTTGTGGATTAGTTTTGGGCTCCAGGACGTTGGCTCAGATGTGGACACGGATGCTTTTCTCTTCTCTACTTGTTTTCACAGGATTAGACTGTGGTTAAAGTAGTTTCATATTAAATTCAGACGTGACAGACCAACTTTACTCAGAGTATCTATTCGTCTACAACTTTAGTTTGTTTCCGCGGGTTAAATAAATAAATGGCGCCTGCAGCCTGTGTTGAAGTGGTGGTAGAGAAGCCAATCGTCCGTCAAGTAGCTGCGTGTCTCTGCAGCTCCGCCTCCATTCACCCAGCCTCTAATCGGACTCGGGGCCTCTTTACGGGCCCTCGGCGGGGTTTTATCGACCCACGGGGACTCCAGCCGACCTGCCTGTCAGCTCTGTCTGTCCAGCAGCGGGGGTGTCATGTAGTGGGAGGTGAAGGTGGAGGTGTCAGGATTATTGTCTCCAGTGTGCCGTCGCTGCACCACATTAGGGCCTATTGATCTGTTTCCGAGGCTGACGCTTTGTCGGGAGCCGCTTGGCACATCGATCGGTGACATGCCGACAGAGACGCACCGGGAGGGTGGTGATATGACGAGGGGGTGATGAATAAGTAGGAGGTGTAGGTGGAGGAATGGATTGTGTTTAGTATTTTATTGAGGTTGTAGCGTTCAGAGGAAGTGAATTTAGAGGGAGCAGATGTGGAATGATGAGCAGGTTTGTGTGGGACCAAAAAAGAAAAAAAACCAACTGTATTTATCTGATTATTCACAAAAATAATAAATAGGAGAAGAAATATCCTACTCATGTCTGTTCAAATGAGCCTTTAGGATGAAACCAACAACATGAGGATGATGGGAAAAGAAGAACATTTTGTCTCCTTACAGCGACTGGGCAACAACTGATATTTTTCTCTAATGCAGCTGAAAACAAAAGAGTAATGAAACTAAGGACTTACACTGGGCCCGTTTAGTTCAATGTTTCTTAATGTTATTAGGCTTTCATAATATTAAGTAAAAATGTAAACAATAAATCAATACCATGAACAAAAAATAAGAACTAAATTAACAAAACGTAGCCAAAAATAAGGACTACAGCAAAGAAATGAACAAAAAATAGCCAAACATAGGCAATAAATCAATAAAATCATCAAAAATGACAAAAAAAATAACCACTGAATCAACTAAATGATGAAAAATAAGCATATCAGCTACAAAATGAACAAAATGGGCAAAAACTAGGCACTAAAACAAGAAAATAACAAAAATAAAGAAGGAATAATCAATAATCTATAAAATTAGCAAAAATGATAAAAAACTAAGCACAAAAATCAACAGCTTGGCTAACTTTGATCAAGTTACTGAAACTGTCATCTGTACTGACATTCATTTCCATTCTGTTTCATTCAACAGTAGCAAATGGAGATGTGCATTTTCTTCAGATTTTCTGAGAAATCGGCTGAAATCTGGTTTACATTTGGATGTAAATCTGACTTTAACCCACGTTTTTCCTTCAAAATAAAACTGTGGAAGATTATCTGGGTATGTGGGATAAAGAACCTGGTCACCCACAAGTCAATAGATTATGTTGATTTATGGAAAAAGTCTTCTATTTTATAGTTTAGTTTTATCACTGTACATGTGTTTATGTCTTTACTCAGCAGAAAAAGGTAAAGAGAAGACAAGGGACGACACAAGAGGAGGGGAAATGCTACCCTTCCTGTGCTTTATTGGATTATTAATAACAGAATTGATGCAGTTGTCCTGGGTTATATACTATTCCCTGCAACATTGTGATAGAAATCCACCCCTGAAGAATAAATCTGCAGGTCATGATCCACAGATTAATATTTCTAAATCAAACCAGAAGGAACTGGAGGAGGTGGGGTTCAGTTAATGTCAGGAACGAGGCTGGAATTTGCAAATATTTGGGGTTTTATTCTTGGCAGAGCGAGCGTTCGCAGGTTCAGGTCCCACTCGGGGGTTCTGAGTGAGTGAAAACCGGAAAAGTGGGAGGAATGGGAGGATCTGCAGTCAGCTGCAGCTGGAAAGGAAAACACATCAGCGCGGCAGACGACCAAGGCAGAGTGAGACAAAGGGTTTAAGGTTTGGAGTCGTGTTGGAGGAGCTGATACCTGAGGGTTTTAAGGTTATTTAACAGTAGTAACAGGGGGGAGTTTAGGGAAGTGTTGGTGTGTGAAAAGGTTTATAAAGCGGCTGAATCTGTGTTGGGCTGAGATAAAAACACAAAAGCACGACAGATAACCGGATCTACTGTAGGGGTTTTAGATGGTCCCACAGGTCAAAGGTCACAAAGGCTCTTTTTTTACTGTCTTTACTTGAGCATTTATTTTTCTGAGAATCTTTTACCTTTATTTTATACAGATATCTGCACTTTCTCCTCCTTGCACTCTCAAAATAGTCCTGTTTCTTTCTCGTTTCGTTGTCCATTCTTTGGGGATTTTTTTAAAGTTTGCATCATAGTGCACCTTCTCAATATGAAGACCACTTTATACCAACACTGATCGGACAGTAACACATAGAACAGTTAACCAATTGGTGTATAGTGTAGTGCAATTCCCAAATTAAAGATGTGATAGGACAAAAACTTGACCCCAGAGGGATTGTTTTTTCCTGCTTTTTCAGTCTGCATTGTTCACAATAAATATTGTTTTATTTAAACTCAAATATTCTTCTAGCTCTTATGTGTCTCAGAAAACAACCATTACACCTGTCCCTCCTGTGGACGCCTTTATTGGATCCGTATTTATTATCTGTAATGTTATATTTCTAATCCATCCCAAATAAAATCTGAATCCTGAACTGTCTCACCTGTTTGGTCATGGAGTCTATCAGCCGAACGTAAAGGTCTTGTTCTGTCCTGATTCCTGAAACACAGAAACATTAACATGAAACCGCTGGAATGAACTCCCACATAATTATTACAGTTGCTGAAAACCAAGACAAGATGGAAAATTAGCAGTGAAAGTGTTAATAAAACTACTAGAGGTGCAATAGTTGTGGAATTCTAGGGTCAAACCAATGCTTTTGTGCCAGAGCAACAAAGAAATCCTCATTATAAAAGACTATGTTAGAATATATATGTTTTACAGGCTTCTTCCATCACACCATCATTGTACCTATAGTTGAATTTGTGCTTAAACTTGCAAAACAACCATGAATATCACTAGATAAACATCATCCACTGGTATCAATGACATGTCGTCGTATTAGTAGACAGTGGCCAAAAAGCCTGATATCGGCTAATGAAAACAAACTAAAACAGAATAGAACTGCAGGTAAAAACAGTTTTTTTTCCCCCAATGTTGATGATTCATGGTGTGTTATAATAAAATGTCTTTCCACAACATGCAACCTTTAATAAACATAATATTTGTTGTCATACATTCATTGATTCAATATTTTTCAACTTCTATGAATCAAAGCTTTCATGAAAAACTAACACATGAACTGAATAAAAACTCTACCAAAACTAGTCAACTCATCACTTCTATCCAACTGAAATCAAGCGAAAGGTAGAAGAGTCAAGAATCTTTATTTGTCACATGACATAGACAAGACAATGACAGTGAAATGACAGAATAAACCTGAAAAAAAAAGACTGGGTAAATTTAAAAACGGTGCTTGAAAACTCATGTGAAAAAGATCCACTTTCAAAAAGGTCATATCATTGTGGAGCCTACAATACCCATAAACCCCTGCTTCTACAGAGGAAGCTTTTAAGTGTTTTTTCAAAGTGTAAACTGTAGCTTCAGCTCACTACATTGGACCATTAAACATTATATTTGATGTCATACATTCAATCATTCAACATTTTTTAGCTTCTATGATTCAAAACTTGGCTGAAAAAGTAACTAAAACAAAAAAAAAAAATCCTCAAACAAAACATGATTCATGCTCTCCTGAAACAAAATGAAATATGGAATAAAAATAGAAAATATGACTAATTTAAATACTGTGGGTGAAAACAAAGAAACACAAACAAAATTAAACAAGTCTCAAAAATCTCTTTTCAACAGAACCTGAACATTGTCATTTCTGAGTCTACAAACACTGACTCTAAACACTACAATACCCATGAGCCTCAGCTTCTGTCGCTCACTGAAGTTTGCACTTTGTTGAAACAGGACAATTTTGTGAAATGCATCAAGGGAATTGTAGTCCTTTGCATTTTAACTGAAAATCCAACTAAAATGACTCCAAATAAAAGTCAAACTACTTCTCCAGTTGTAAAACTAGATTGAAAGACTGAATAGAAATAAAAATTTTGCTTCGACTGAATGCTAAAAATCCCCCCAACTCCACACAATTCCTAATAACGCGCTGTAATATTATTCTGTTATTATTTATGTCCCGGTAGTGTATTTATGTTTTCTGTAGCTCTTGTCATCTCGTCCCGGTTCTGCTCGCCCCCCTCAGCAAAAACAAACATTAGAGCTGCTCCAGAGCTGTTTATTATTTATAGGCCACGCCGCCTTTAACTGCCGAACGCTCCCCCCACCCCGACCGCCGTGCCCCCCCACCGCCTTTTTCCTCAAGGATAACAAGGAATCCTCATTCTCCGACAAATTAAATATCAATCAGGATTGCTTGTCTTTTATTAGCTATGCATCCGAGCGTAAATGTGACACAAACACGACATGGGGTGGAGGAGGCAAATTGCAGGGAACACCTGTTAGCGGCGGAGCAGCTCTAATTGTATTCACGGTCGTGGTTTTTTTTCTTCTTCTTCTCCTTGTTTGTCGAGGCCGTTTGCTCGCGGCTTCCTCTGCTTTCTAATTGACATGATTCACTCCTCGCTCGGCGGCTGAGTGCTGAGCAGTCTGCAGCCCTAAATGGCGGCTATCCGTCCTGGTTGCAGATGAGGTCAATTACCTCCGTACGATGCTAATACCAAGATGCCGACTCATATTAGAGTGATTTATCCCCCTTTGGAAGAAAACGCTCTTTTATGTCCCACTTTATCTCCCGTTTCTGCAGGGGTCTGAGAGCATTAGCGCCGTCCTCCTCCTGCATGTCTGGACTGGTGCCAGGTCAAATCTGAGCTGCTGTGTTTTGAATCAGCAAAAGACCCCCCCCCCCAACTGGAAAAAACAGAGGTCCAGTTTGGAGAGGAGTTAAATATTCCAGATGTCTGAAACGCCTCGCTGTGTGCTGATAATGAAAAACTTTTTTCCAGCCTCACTCTCAACTTCAAGTCCAGTGAGGTGACCTTTAATATCGCTTTCTCTTCGACGAATCCTAAACTTTAATTCAGACGGGGGAAGTTCACACAGACGGATCATTAGCACAAGTTCATCAGTCTATTAATCCTAGAGTAAAAGTCACTCCAGTTTACATGCTGTCAGTCATTGTTTTAAGTTTAGTTTTTTCATCTCTTATCTGTGTTTTTAATGCATTTTCCAGACTGCTTTCAATGCTGAAGTCTGGTTTACACAACGCATCCGCAGCAGGCCGCAGTTACTGCATCCGTTTAGGTTAAGGTTTACAGTAGGTTATGGTGGAGGTGAACTACACCGTCAGATGTATTTTGCAGAAGCTGTGATTGGCTGTTTGTTGTCATCTCTACTTTTATGACTTAAGGAAGTAACTGTGGAGATATATTTGACTAAGAGACAGAGAAGTGATGTCATCCAGAGTAGCTTCAGCTCTGTCATCATGTGTTTAAACGATCATCTCACTGTTTTGCACAACAAACACATTAGTTGTGGCATTGATAACTGGTAAAATATGGCCTGATGATGATGATATACTAGCAAGCACATAGTGAGCGAAATCCAATGCACAGCTTTAAATCAATACCTCCACTGTAGGCGTCTGCAGGAGCAACCAATCATATCAGCCTTTATGTTATATAAACGTCGAAGTAAACCAGTGTGATCCTCCAATCAGATGCAGCGTCTCAGTATTTACAATGAATATTTCACCATTATTCTGATGTCATGGAAAGAGAGTGGTTTGTGAACTCTATCAACAGGATTAAACAAAAAACTATGTTTACAACTATTGGCTACACGTGAAAACAATCTCCGTCCAAGGTAAGATTTAGAGATGATAAACAAATAATAATTATGACGGAAACACAAAGCCAGTAGTATCATTCAAAACAGGGGAGGATACTGGAATAATTTTCCATTTTTGGGAACACTGGAGAGCCCAGACCAACTTAGAACTTAGAAACAACAAGGCTTACGCTGTCAGAGGCCAACAGCAAGGGTATATCCCCGAGATCTCCCCAATCCTCTGTTATATATATAAATCTAGCCCCGATAATTGTTAGACAATTGATATGAACTCAATTTGAGCTACATTGACCTGATAGTGGCCAGAATAATGCTCAGAGAACCAATTTTTCCCCACAAAACTCCATCTAGTGAATGAAAATGACCCCATATGAACTCTGGATGGTAGCCCAAAAATGGACATTTATAAGATGATCAATATGAACCAAATCTTATCTCAACCAGCCTATTATTGCATGATTTATGTCCAAAAAATGATTTTCAACTAAAGCACCCCATTTGGATGACTTATAATACTCAGAGAAGCTGAAATCGATAGGGTTCCTCCACTAGGGGTCCCCTGTGTTGGTTATCAAGGGAGAAGAAATCCAACCACATCTGTCCTAGTTATCGCCTTCACACCAAGGAGATCCGGCGGTGGCGCTGTTGGGGGTATCCCTGAAACTCGATTTTGGGGATATAATTAGCAAAGAGTGATTTCCTTCTGCATATTTAATTTCAAACACAAAGCTAGGAGGTCGCCTTTGTCACAAAAAAATGAAAATCCACCAGAAAATGTTTAAGGATTTATCATTTGAAGCTGAACAAAAAAGTACGATTTAATTGATGATCGAAAAAACCACAAAAAGCCATCGAAACGTCACCTTCACATCCCTCATGCTGAATGGAAAGGGTCTATGTGACATTTCATCTCTTACATAGTTATGACTACTATTACACAACCCCGTCGATGATACAGTCTTAAATTTCTGCATTTATTAATTTGCTATGTGAATTTTTTTTACTAACTTTAAACAGAGCCAGGCTAGCAGTTCTCATAAATTTCCAGTCATTATGCTAAGCTAAGCTAACCTGCATATAGTCGCCAATATGAACATCCTCGAGAAAAAACATGAAAGCATTTATCACACTTCACCTGCATCTGATGTACATGAGTTCTGTCAAGTGTAAGTTAAATTTTCAGATTATTTTTCCAGGACTGGTGTGTTGTTTTCTTTTCTTACCGTTGCTGTAGAGAAGCTGTAGCCTGTAGTGGATTCCATTGTTGGTCTTCTCTCCGTTGTACTCCTGTCACACAGACACACAAAACAACAATAAGAAAACATTTACACACTGATGCAGATCAGGTTTGACATTAAAGCACCATGTACCTGCAATAATATTATAATCAGGGTGTTTGCAAAGCTACTCTTGGAAAACAAAGAAAAAAGCCTAGATCCACATATAACTGTTCTGCAGCTCTCTCCTCTGAGTCCAAACTCAATATAAAGATGCAACAGTTAATTATTACAGCTGTCGCTCATAATATTTAACCCCCAAACTATTTGAAAACACTTCAAAAAGTCCTTTTCTCAGAGTAGATTTTCAACAATCTGAAAACAAAGTAGAATTCTTTTTTCTTTTTAGATATTTCAAAATAAAATACACTCAAAGGGTAATAATATATTTTTGTTGCACCCAAAACCTACAAACCACTGCAGCTTTAATGTAACTGAACATTGTTTATCAAAACATTGTGCTTTTTTCAGAATAAACACAAAAAACTGTTATTTGTTGTACTGTTGCTGAATGTTTTAATGGGCAACGACTTTGTTTTCTACTTTGTATATATATGATGATATTTCACTACTTTTAAAGTTATTGTTTCATAGTTAATTCCGTCCATATTTGAGTTATTATTTAGGGTATGTATATTCATCAAAAATTATACTTATTTGTGTGATGGGCGCTAATTATGGATTCATGTTTATTCTCTTCTTGTGTGTTAAAAACTAGACCACACAATTAAAATAATACCAAAACTCCAAACCTTGAAAACATTAAATGATGGAGGTGGATATACTACACATGTATGCTGTTGGACAGACTAGTATTAAGTTAATCATTTCTTCTGAATCACAGATTAACCAGTCGTTTTTGCTCCTCCTTCCTCAGATTTTTACAATCACAGTCTTATTGTCTTCATTTATGTTTTACCGATCAATCTGTGCCACCATCAGTGGAGTAAATATTAATTTTCATATGCAATTAAAATAAATGAAGACCCTCTAAGCTGTACCACAACTGAACTTCCAGATATTAAACCTGACCCCACTGATGTTTTACGTTTCCGTTTGTATTTCCTGTTTTTACTCGTCTTCACCCCGTCTTTAATCTCCGTCCTCCATGTCTAATCTTTCTTCTTCTGTGTTTTCGTCTCTCTTCACCTCCGCCTCATCCTCTTTATTCCCCTTTTCTCTTCTTTCAGCCTCTGTCGGCCGCTCGCTCACTGCCAACTGTGCCCGCGAGTGTTGGCTCGGTCCCAGAGTGTGTTAATGTGTGTGTGTGTGTGTTGGGGGGAGTCGGGGCGAGAGACTAGAGGTCAAAGCAGAGGTGAGGTGAGAGAGTGGGTGGAGGATTCGGTGCCAGCTGGCAGCCGATCAGAGAACAAACCCCCCAAAGCTGACTGTATATTATTATCATTAGGATTATTATTAGGACTCAAACGTTTGTATTATAGCTTTGTTCTGGAAACCGAACGTTACGTTATGAGTCCATTTGGACCCAGTCTGAGTGTCCAGGCTCTGATTGGACCAAACTGAACCATCAGATCACAGGTAGAATAAAGGTATAAGCAGTAATGTCCTGAAACAGCTGCGATGTTTAGTTTTTATCCAACAGACCAGAGTAGATATGTCAGAGAGAAAGGAAAGGAAAGGAAAGGAAAGGAAAGGAAAGGAAAGGAAAGGAAAGGAAAGGAAAGGA
>JAPQRQ010000002.1:2937727-2947998 GCA_037367365.1 Apogon talboti
ATGGAGTTGGATCAATGACAGTGGATGGACACACTGGGTTTATGTTCAGTTAATGAGAGATTTTGCTAAAAAAGTCACTTTTTCTTCAATTTTCTCTGTTGTGATATAATAACCTACTATGACCATCTACATGATATGAAAATTAAATATGAAAATACCAGATTTTTACTGAAAATGGAAAATGCAGAGAATAATATTGTAATAAATGATTATAAATCACTTAAGAAACCAATCAAACTACATATACGCATGGATTTGTATATTCTTTGTGTATTATCTGCCTGTTTATGTTTATTTGCGTGGCTTAATTTTAGAAAACTCTTGGGTTTCCGTCTCACCTGACCTATTTGCTGTATTTTGGTTTTCTTGCTTTTCTTTTTTAATGTGCAACCAACAAATAATAATAATATAAATAATGGATTAAAATCAAATGTACAGACATGGATGAATGAAAATCCAAAGCTACACGTATGGCTCATAACCAAACCTGTATGTACGGACAAAAACTGAACCTACATAAACATATGGATGACAACCGAACCTCAAGATGAGTGAAATAAAAACAAACCTACAACCACACCGTGCATGTACATACAGTATATGGACTAAAGCCAAAGCTACACACATGTACAGACTAAAAGGAAAAGAGCACGTATGCGTTTTATTTTTCATGACTTGACCCTTTAAAACCCAGACTCAGTTCATCCAGATGCTGAGAACGATCCTGAAGCTGCCAGAACGTTACACACCTCACATCCTCACACACACTACATGACATTAATCAAACAGGAGATGGAGTGTGACCGCTGTGTGAGTCTTTAACCGGTGTGGCCTCGCATACACACACATATTTAGTGAATATATATGCACACACACCGGCCGACTAATGAGCCATAGATACACACACACACCCTCACTCTCACTCACACACACACACACACACACACACACACACCCTCACACACAGTCTGTCTGGACAGCAGCCAGAATGTTAATCAAATAAACGGTCGGCTTTTACATCTGAGTCGGTAACAAACTAAGAGCAAATGCATCCTGACACACACATATAGATGCACAAAACACACACACACACACAACACCGAGTCTGGAAGTTCATCGTGACATGATGAAATACACAGATAATGACGTCAAATTTGAGACTTACAAACACATCTCAGATGCAGAAATGATTTCATCTTTTGTGTCAGCTGTTATCTGAGCATCCATGTGCTAAAGCAGGGGTGTCAAACATACGGCCCGTGGCCCAAAACCGGCCCGCCAGAGGGTCCGATCCGGCCCATGGGATGAATTTGTGAAATGCAAAAAAATTACACTGAAGATATAAACAGTCAAGGATGTTAAAATCACTTTAGTTCAGGGTCCACATACAGATCAATATGATCTAAAGTGGGTCTGAACCAGTCAAATACTATCATAATAACCTATAAATAATGACAACTCCAAACTTTTCTCTTGGTTTTAGTTTAAAAAAAAAAGTAAAACTGTGAAAATATTCATATTATATATAAGTGAATAATCTGAACAAATATGAACAACATGAAATGTCTTAAGAAAATAAATGCAATTTTAACAATATTATACTTGTTATAAATGGTTTGTGCATTTGCAGGTCCACTGTGATCTGTAAGTTGTAATGCATGTGTACATAATAAGTTGAGGCATAATATTGTTAAGATTGCATGAAAGAAAGTTCTGCTTGTTTGTAGTTCTACATGTTACTTCTGTTATTTTTGAAGGATACTTTGAGATGCAAACATTGTCATGATGTAATTTGACTTTTTCCACTGTTATTTTACTGGTCTGGCCCCATTTGAGATCATATTGGGCTGAATGTGGCCCCTGAACTAAAATGAGTTTGACATCCCCTGTTCTAAAGTCTTTGTCATAAGTGTTGAGATAACTGATGTGAAGCAGGTTCAGGCTGAAGACGTGAACTCTGGTTCTACTGAGGAGCATGTGAAGGTTTCAGTCAAGTTCAGCCAAGTTATTTTTATGTATGAAGAAAAAATAAAAAAATAAATCACACATTGGCCTTTGTTTGTTCTGTAAACTTCACTGTCTCTGTGTCTTCATGTATAAATATGTTCACCTAACACATGACCTTTGAAGTTTTCTCTGAGATGCTCCATCTTCTGTTTGATATTGAGTTAAAGAACCATCTCTACTTCTATCACTTTATTCAACATCTACATTGTCTTTGCTCAAAAACAAAGCACCATCCCACCATTAATGCTTATGCTGAAACTTTTAAAAATACTGTTTTGTTTTTTTATAGGGGGAAAATCTTACATTCCAGTATTTACTGCACAACATTTTGACTTTTTAAGGTTATTGTCTCATTATATGCAAGTTAAAACAAAATAAACTCTCATTACAAAGAAGAGGAAGATGTCTTTAACAGGTAAAACATGTGTGAAATTTCTTTTTCACCAGTTTGTCTGGCTTTTCTTCTTGAAAATATCTAAACATTACTGAGATATACCACTACAAAATGCAGTTTTACTGAAAAAGCAACATGAAAACAAATCAGGCCATGAAAGCATCTACAACCTGGACTAATTTAGTGATTAGAAGAAACATACATATAAAACATACATGTTTTATAGTACATTAGATCTATTAACACACTATTATTTATAGTACAATATGAATGAAAGAGTTGAACTTGATTCCATTTATTTCCCAGTGTTATGGATGTAAGTACATGAACAAAACTGGGTCAAAAAGGTAAAGACAGAGACATAAACAGGACAGATTGTGAATGCAGGATGCTCTACAAAACAAGCCCTCAGAGGGGGGTCCATGACACCGGTGTGGTTTTAAGAGCCTCCATTTTCAGCTGATAATGTCATTAGTCGGTGCATGAAGTGTTACCGAATAAATCTGCGGTTAATCTAATTACCACTAACTAATTGTGACCTAATGAACCCGAGTGACGGCGGATGCAGCCGGCGGCGGTGTCCTGAAGGGTTTTAAGATGTGTGAACGTTAGCTGTGCAGATGAGAGGCGGGGTTTGGGAGGTTCAACATCAACAGGTTCTACTCTAGTAAGAACATACGTCTGAAAAAACTATGGATTCCCACTCATTCATTTAATTAACCTTTATTTTTGGACCCTTTTATGCATTTTTCAAACAGCTCTTTCAGCTACTACAAGTGACAGGACTTTTAGTTTATCTAATTAACAACCTTGACCTTTGACCTCTGGCCACTGCATTCTGATCAGCTCATCCTTAAGTCTATATGAAGGTTTGAGCCAAATTTTGTCGATGTTCTTGAGATGCGGTGTTTAAAACATTACGTGGACAGAAGCACCTACCAGCGAATAAACACACCTTAAAGCAGGGGTGTCAAACATACGGCTCGCGGGCCAAACTCACCCACTAAAGCGTCCAGTCCGGCCCGTGGGATGAATTTCTAAATACAAAAATTACACTGAAGATAATAATCATTTTAATTCAGGTTCCACATTCAGCCCAATTCAACCTCAAGTGGGTCAGTCAGTAAAATACAATCATAATAAGCTATAAATCCTGACAGCTCCAACTCCAAAAAGTAATATTACATGAAAATGTTCCCATTTACAAACTATCCTTTAACAAAAGGTGTGAATAACCTGAACTAACATGAACAACCTGAACTGTCTTAAGAGAAGTAAGTGTAATTTTAACAACATTCTGCCTAATATTAAATGTTTGTTTTATTTCTAGATCCACTGTGATCTAAATGCACATGTGTCAATGATAAACTGAGGGAGAATATTGTTAAAATTTCACTTATTTTGCTCAATACATTTCAGTTTCTTCATGGTTGTTCATAGTATTCCCATTTTTTAAAGGATAGTTTTCATAAGTTTTTTTTTTTTTTTTTTTTTTTACTCAAACTAGAGAAAATCTGGAGTTGACATTATTTATATATTATTATGTTATTATTGTACTGGTCCAGCCCACTTCAGATCATATGGGGCTGAATGTGGCACCTGGGCTACCATGAATTTAACACCCCTGCCTTAAGGAGATACACAACAAATGCATCTAAAAATATGAAATCTACAATCTTTGCCAAGTTGTGAATGACAGTTGAACACCCAGACGTCCTATAGACACAACAGGACAGGATCTGATGTGCTGGTTTCAGTTCCTTATCCCTCCATGTCTGTCCTCATCCACCTTCATCTAAAGTTTGTCCCCATTTAACATCAGTCGACCACCATCACCTGTTTCTACACACAGTTACACAAACATCTGGCAGCAGAAACCAACGGCCGTGAGCAGAACATAAACAACTGCTGTTTTACGTCACTTCACTTCTGCTTGTTGTCAAAAATGATGGAAGATGAGCTTCTAAAGTCTCTATTTATTGCTTTGAACAGAGCGAATTGAAGAGTCAGAGTCATTATAAGACATTCTGTCATTCTGGGTGACAATTAAGTCCAATCAATGGAAAAACCAAGGTGTAGAGCATCAAAAATAACTACAACAACCTCTCCGATCTAACAGTTACTGTTTCAGCTTTTGAATGTTGTTGGTTTTGTGTCTGTACAGATATGGTGCTAGGAATAGAGCAACAATCATACTATTGTCTACATTTTTTAATGAATAAATCATAACGTTTTAATGGTCAATCTGTTCACACCAATACAGATATTAAATTACTAAATACAGTATTTTTTTCATCTAAACACTTACTTTCCACCTATAGTATGTTTTTGTACCCACCATAACACATAAAGGACTACTGTGATACTGGACGTAGCAGACACAGAGGCTTTAATCTGTCATCTTATATTTCAGGTGTGTGTTCATTAGGTTTGCATAAATTGGGGCGTGACAGTATTAACGTTTTCTAATGTTTTTGTTTTCCACACAAACCAGATACTCTAAAAATCATCACTGTGGAAAATGTTTGGAACACTCTCTGTTTGAGTGACCTACAATCCTGTTTATGTGGATGAGAGAAAAACGTTGGTTCTGCAAAACATCCATATGAGTGTCGACAGGGAATTAATCTTCCACAAATGTAGGTTCGATGCTGGATCCGGACAGAACATCTGAAGTCCTCTGAAAACCACCGAAAATGAATGAATGAGTCTTTTTTTCCTTCCTATTTTACCATTGGCTGCAGGTATGAAAATACATTTCACTTTGCACTGAACTATGAAGGAGAGTCAGAAAGTTCTCAGGACAAAGACTGTGTCAAAAACAGCCCCAGTGTTTCTACAAAGAAGGAATCTACTGATGGAAACACAAAAAACAAAAGTGTTTCGACTCTAATGGAGCTTATGTTGAAAAATAATTGTTATTTTCATAAACTTTTTGACTCTCGTTCGTATGTATAATCATGTATGTGATGGATAAACGTATCTGATTTAACCCTGTCCTGTTTCCTGTGTTACTCACATAGATTGTCTATGGTTAAAGATGCACACTCCCCTTCTAGATTAAATCCACAATATAAAAACTGAAATCATTTTCTCACATTTGCATTTAAAGTGGTGTTCCTCGTGTAATGCTGCTTTTAGACCAAACCACATGTTCACATCACATTGTTATCTCATTAGTTTTGATTAATTTTTCACCCTAAATTGCTGCAGTTCTACCTTTTTTTTTTTTTTTTTTAAATATGTTTCATCCTGAATTTGAAGAACGGGTGTATAAGTCAAACTGTGCCTTAGAATACATATGAATAGATATATTCCAATATCGCTGTATTCTTTTATATTCTGTATTTTTTTATACTATTTCTGCTATTTTCTCTTCAGTTACATGGGCACAAAGTGGAGAATTATTCCCTGAATGTCCAGCCTCGATGGGGTTTTACAGATTTGCAGAACAACTGAAAACCCTCTTCTAAATGGCAGAGGTTGTATGTCGGTGTTACCGTTGTGTGTTTAATTTGTTGTCGAGCTGGAGGTGAAGTTACAGAACAAAAACAGCTGCGAGTCGGAGTTTGACGTCCGTGAAACCTCGTCTGCTTTTACACTTAGATGCATTTTCACACATTGAACACCTCACAGAACGCACTAATTAGCACACATACCGCTCACTCACACACAGACACACACTCGGTCAGGAGAGTGTGAGTGTGTGCCGAAGCCCCTCAGCCTAAAGACTAATTTGTTGGTAATTGCAGCATGACAGGAGCAGCCATTCCAGCATCGAGCCACCGTTTCCCCGAGCCAGTCGCCCTAATTAGGAATGACACACACTATTAAAGGTGCACAAATGGAAATCAGTCAGCGCCAGTAACCCCCCCCACCACCACACACACACACACACACCCACCCGAAGGCATCGCCACCATCGAACCCACAGCGGACCGCCGCCACGCTAGAAAAAACTCCCACAATGCTTCATCCTTCAGTCAACCTGGAACAGCGGAGTGTTGGTCTGTTCCTTCAGTGAGAAAATCTGATTCAGTCGCACAATGTGGTTACTGGGATCTTAACAGCGAATTTTAGAAGAGAAAACCAAAATCCATGAGTAATACAGCCATTTCTTTACCCTGATTTGACCCTTTCTTCGTTTATTCATGTATCAGACGATAAAATGGCGATTGATACAGAATATTCATGTTCTCTAGAACTACATCAGCTGGTATTGTGTTACTGATCACTCAGTTTTTGTATGTTTTTTACTTTAAGTGAAAGTGAACAAAGCCTTTATTTGGTTCATTTGATTGACGTGGTGCATTCAGGGTCTAGTTTTCAGTTTAATGGGATCCGTTTCTATCGGACGAAAAAGTAAAAAAGAAACGTAGCTAGATTTTGTGTTGTCAAATACATGCCTCAGAGGTGCGTTCATGGTTCAGTGAATCTCAGTGTTTATCTTAATTCATGTACGCAAACTGTAAATGTAAAATATAGATTTATTAAATGGAATTTGATAAACCGGCATTTTCCTCTTATTGTTTACACAGATACACTGGTTGGAGCGGTGCATTCAAAGTTCTGTAAATCTGATTTTTCATGCTCAGTTACTTCCAGATGGGTTTAATGGAGGAAAATTTGTCCTGTTATTTATTGCTTTTGCTCTGTTTAATGGAGTTAAAGACTAATATTAGATTTCAAAGAGGACAACTTTTCTAACGATGTTTCTGTTTCTTTATAACCTGTTCTGTGGTTGATGTGGTGCATTCAAGCCTCTGGAAATCTGAATATTTATGGGCATGGAGACATTTGAGTGCTTATTTTTGGAGCGCAACGTGTTCATTTATATTTTTTGTAATTTATTCCCATTGTGACTAATTTTGCTCCATTTGACAACAAAGTCAGAACCTTGTGAACATTTTAAAGAGGGAAAACTTTTCTGATGTTTGTTTCTTTCAAATGTGTCCTGTGTGGTGCATTCAGGTTCAGTAAATCTTAATTTTTATAGCTGAGCAGTGCAGTTTGATACGTTTATTTAACACTCATTACTTTAACTCATGTTCCCACACAAAGTGAAAACATAACATGAGTAGGAGTAGATTACAAACATAAAATAACATCATAAAAACTTGACTTTTTAAATAGAGTTTGGTACATAAAGCTGTATTTTTTTGTCTTATTCTAGTTTATTTAAACACTGTGGTTGTTGTGGTGCATTCAAAGCTCTGTAAATATAAATGTTTCATGTCATACAGCTGTTTCACTATACTTTTCTTCAGGCAAATGTATTATAAATTTATCTTTTATTTTTGTAAATTATTCCCATTGTGACTTTTTTTCTCTCTTTGACAACAAAGCAAAAAAAAAAAACAAACTAATAAAGATCTAAAAAAAAAAAAAAAACAAGACTTTTCTAATGGTGCTTTCTTGGAGCTAAAACCTGGCCAGTGTGGTGCAATAAGGGTTTGGTAAATCTCAAATCCAATGGCTTTATTCAACAGCAAATACTTCATGTATAGTGACAACATGAAAACTGGAAATGGGGAGAAAATGTGAACATAAAATGACTTCATAAAAACTAGACTGACTGGCGTGTTGCATTCAGGGCTCTGTAAATATCAGTTTTTATGGTCAGATTGGTGTCAAGAGGCTGCATTTGTCTTTTTTTTTTTTTTAGTTGTGGTTGAAACTTATTTGAGGTTTTCTGTCATTTTCAGGATGGATGAGAGCTGAAGTGAAGCAGCTGCACGTTTCCTCCACTCAGCTGTTTCCTCCTCAACCCTCACACTCGCATTAGTCCGGTCACCTGCTCGGCTCGGGTTAATCGTTTGCAGTTTTCTTGCGTCGCTGCCTCCGATTATCCGAACATCCTGCCATTCAGCAGAGGCCACGGCGGGACGATGGAGCCGCCGCCGTCGAACGCCGTCGGTTTATTTACACAAGTCGACCTCGCCTTCCCGCTCAGCGGTGGCGGCGGCGTGTCGGGGAGGATTTACAGTAACGAGGCTGACGTGGCATCTGCTGGCTGTTTAATTATCTAACACGTTTTTAAGTGTAATTGCCTGTACGTGATGAAGACGAGGAGGAGGAGAGTGTTGACAAATGTAAAGCAGGAGGAAGTGCACCGTTTTTGACGGATACATACTCTACACGCTGAAGGAAAGCCAAATCAGACACCTTACCTTGTAAAATGTGGTTATTTAGAGATCAGTTTAGCCTAGTTACCACTCACTGTCACATAACCATGAACATTCACATCCAATAAAATCCCATACAGCTTTATTATCTACTGCAACATGATCTTGTGTTTAGGCTGTTGGAAAAACTCCAAACTTTTATTCCAATATGTTGTGTATTGATGGAATTGATTGGAATGAACTGGAATTGGTTAAGTTTGTCCTTTATGAGACACGGTCAGGCCCCTCCCACCTTTTGTTCATCTCTGGTCAACGTGTTCTAATCTGTACAAAAAGGTGCAGCTGGTAACAATACATGCCCCATGTGCGACTCTATCTGCTCTATGTTTCTTTATTAGTTATAATCACAAAGAGTTGAGTGAGTGTACAACACAATGTGTGTGTAACTGGGGGAAAAAAAAGGTCAAAGGCTGAACTGTAACACTGTTTTGGAAGAAATATAGATACTACAAACCCAAATGTTGACATCCTGTCTCAAAATCATAGAAGAATTTGTCCAAATAATGTTAGAAGTGCATTATTAATAAGATTTTTTGGTCTGGATTTCTGGACCAACAGCTAAAACCCAAGAAGGGATGTCAGTCTGGATCAAACTAAACTATGGTTTGGTTCATATCATATTTGAAAACACACTTTTGGATGGTTAGGACTTTCACACCAGTTGCAACGCTGAGATAAAAACTTCAGAAAGAAAGCATGAGGTTAATATGTGTGGTCATTAAGTAGATATGTAAGGTAAGTAGAGGTGAGCACACTCCATCTATGACATTGGCAGAACTTTGTCCCATGTTTTCTTCAGTTACAAAACAGGGACATTCATCTAACATCACTGTATTCAGTCCCCCTTTTGTCTGATTGGAACAGCAGCTTTGGACATTATTTTGACAAATTGGAATCAACTACAGTCAAGAACTGTGCCTGCTCATGTCTAAATAACCCTCCAGTATCGCACTCAGAAGGTCCTTCATAACCCCCAAAAGCATTTAATCTGTGCATCGCCATAGTAACGTCAACATGTTTTCCATAGTTTGTTTTTAACTTTGTTCCGTTTTTTATTCATTTCTTGAGCCATCGACAAAAATACAAATACTCAATAACTGTCATCTTTTTAACCCTAAAAATGCCATGTTTGTAATTTAAATAAACCAATTCATGTCAATATATTTAAGTACACGTCAGTTTCTTCCATGTTACGTGGCTGTGATTGATAACTAGGCCGAACCAGTCCCATAATTACCAGATCCTGACATTATAATTATGAGATATTTTGTCCTAATTACAAGATAAGGTGTCCGTTTACTTCAGCTAATGCGATGCCATCCCATAGTTTCTCACTCAGGTGTACAGATAATCTGCTGGATCTGGTGAGCGTGCTCAGTGGCGGCGTCGCTGACCTCTCCACGTCCACGATCCCCCATCGCTGTCATGAGTTATGTTTCTCTGATAAAAAGTCTCGGAGCGCTGGAATCCATCACTGCCAAACGCTCCGGTTCTGTCTCACAGTACAAATGGGGATTATTTTTCCCACGGCCCCCCACCACCCCCCCACTCTGTCGCAGGGGAACGGCAATCTGAAGGAATGGTGAGTGGAAGGAACACCAAGCGGCTGATGATTGAGCCGATGACGGATGACGCTGCAGATGAAACAGGGAATCCCCCCGTCGACCATCACTCAGCCGCTCTAC
>JAPQRQ010000002.1:2956554-2971463 GCA_037367365.1 Apogon talboti
TTTTACTGGTGAATCAATGTTGTAGAAGATGACGGTGTTTCCATGGTAACTACGGAGCCTCTGAACGTCCAAATTGGCCATATCTGATGACCATGAAAAGATGAATAACTGTATTTTACACTAATTATTGACATGTATTGATAGGATTGGTGGATCAACAGGTATTAAACAGTTCAGATCAGTGGATGCTTTTTTTCTGGGTTAAAAAAAGCCTCATGTTTCCATAATATGAGGATATGCAGAGTTGATTGTCTGTTCCATGAAGGGATTCCTCCTCTGTGGCTCGTCTTAAGCCTTCTTCTGGGAGGTTTTTTTCGGTCGAAGGACAAAGTGTGTTGTTCGTGGCAGACTGTGAAACCTCCTGAGGTCAGTTTGTGATATCGGGCTTTAAATAGGCGCGACTAAACTTCTGACAGAGGACGCTGACGTGAACGTTTGTGAGCTTGAAGGCGTGTCAGTCCATCTGCGAACATCTCTGAGCCTGTGAACCTTCTTTAAAGTCAGACTGAACTGACCACGGAGAACCGCCATCAGCTCATTTACATCCTGCATTAGTTCCTTAAACCACTGTGTATTAGTAAAGTGCATGATTCGAACATTCATTACAAAGTGTTAGTCTTTTTTTTCCTCTTTGTTACGTTTGCTGTTTGATCCGACGTGTACAACTGATGCAACTAAAATTTCCCCTCATTTATAGATTCACTGACTATTTATTACTACACACCATTGCCTTCTTTTACCTTTTTTCTGTTCTTTTGTCTTTTTGCCGTTATTGTTTGTCACTATCATCATTTTTTTAACCATGCATTTGCTCCTTCCATGCATCAACCTGTTCTCAGTCAGTTTTTATCTGCAGCTTTAGTGATTTTAACATCTAACAAACATAAACCTACAGCTGTAAAAGAGCATTGTTGCTTCTGTTGTGAAGCTGATGCTCATGTCTTAGTTGTGTTTGACATAGTTTTGATGGAAAACTAAGAAAAATCTGTTAAATTAAGCATCTTTGGCAAACATTGAGGTCGATAAAGTTTTTTGGTTTTTTTTTAAATGCATCAGATTTACGTGAACACAAATTAATGGTCAGAGAAATGAGTCTAATCTCATCTGAAACACTCATCAGACAAATAACCCCAAGGAACAGAAAGGACTTTGCAGGATTTTCTAGAGGGAAAAAAAAAAAAAAAAACCTGGACGCAAGCATTTTTTTAACTCAGTGGCTAACATTCAACCTTTTCCACCGTGAAATAAAACCCAAACAAACACCAGAATCAGTGGCAGAGACTCAAACCCTGAGCGTCTGTGGATGCAAAGTGACAGCAAACGCAAAGTCAAACAGGTTTGAGTCACGGGGGGGGGGGGGGATTCAGCCCGACGCCTTTGTATGACCCAAACACACACACAACCATCTGAAACTTTTATGATTTAAGCGTCCGCAGATAAATAATCCAGCTCCTCCTGCGAAAACCAAACCAGCGGCCGACCAAAAGCCTCTCCTCTGCATAAGTGCACACTCACAGCCTTAAATCATTAACATTAAACACAACCTTTAGAGCTGAATCACTACGACAAACATCGATTCAAAGTCGTGAATATGAGCGCGTTTCCTTCTGTTCAGGGTCAAAGGTCCTCGTTCAGTTTGCACTTCGACGCCCATACGTGTGTACTGAAGACTCAGTCGACATTGTTTGCACATTTATGGTGATTTTGTGGAGTTTTCCCACAATTACAACTCATTTTGGTTGAAATATCAGGCAGATTTGTATGCAAATGCCGTGGTGCAGAACAAATGTACAAAAATCTCTCTGAAGTATTAGTTTTCGTCTCCTCTAATTGTCTGACGCCTCTCGTTGTTATCAAGTCGTCCTGATTTTACCAAAAAATTACAGACTTTAACTCACTTTTACTGTCTGTTAAGCTCCACTTCAACATGTGGATCTAATAAATTACACATATTTTTGCTGAAAAACCTGATTTTGTACATTTGCTTTTAAATTGTCCACATGCTTTCCCCTTTTTGGAGGAAAACTGAAATATCTGCAGCAAAAAACAGAGTAATGCTGCTCTAACTCTGGCACTTTATCTATATTTTAGACGTTAAGTGTCAGTTAAAGATGGTAAATACACAATTAAGGCTTTTAAGAAACAGTTTCCACTGCAGCTTTGGTGGAAAAAGACGAATGAAATACGTTTAAGGCTCCTACTTTTAATTCCGTGACAAAATCTCTACAGTTTTTTTGTCTGTATTTCATTTTTAATCTCATCCTGATGCCCTCGCTGCTGTTCTTCACCTGGACTTTGATAAACATGACGATAAAACAAAGCTCTGCAGCTGTTTCTGAAGGTTTCTAACCTGGTGGATGTCAGGTGCACCAGCAGGGACTTTTCTACCTGGCCTCGGCTTCCTCTAACTCCTCTTTTTCCTGTCAAAAAAGCCGACTTGAAACCCCCGCAAACGGACCCCGAGACGTTGAAGAGGAGGTTTGACTGTAAACTGAGTGGAGCGGCTGTTTGTGAACGCAGCCTCAGCCTGTCAGCGCTCATATCAGGTTTCTGTTCAGCAGATGTGACACCGCATCCATGCAAAGTGTTTGACACACACAAGAACTTCACACCGAGCTTTTGGCGGCGTTTGGTCCTCCTCGAAGGTTTTGACTCGAGGGGACAGAGGCCGCCGTGTCTTTACAGAACACCCGGAAACTCGTGTTCACCTCCTGAACGCACCTCAGGGCTGGATGCGCGGCAGGTTCAAGCTCTCAAACATCGCGGTTCTCTTCGCTAAACGCTGACATCCTGCTTCTCCTACAGCTCCATCTGTTTCCAACATCTCTTTCACATCCGTCCCGTCCTGCTCAGATCTGCTTTCGGGGAGGTTTCCATTATCCAAATCAAAGGATAAGGGTGTCATATGCTTGTAAATCTGTCTCCTGCATATTTCAGAGATGTGATTTTTTTTTTTTTTTTCCTTTTCAGGCGATATAAATAAAACCCGACTGCACATGCATGATTCAAAGCGGCATGTTTCCTGTGGCAAACGCACACAGCTCAAAGTTTCATTATTAATCCGGCTGCTTTGCTCAAGAGCGGAGCTTCAGAAACACCACAGGATCAGGAGCGTCAAAACCGATGACACTGACACACAACAATACGCAAAACACACACTTGCAAAAAAAATAAATAAATAAAATCAGCTTTTCATCTGAGTGCTCTCCAGTTCAGAACAAGGAATTCAGAGCCTTTTTTGCTCCAAATTAAGCACATTCTGGAATTAAATTGCTCAAATAAAACGGCTGTTTAATCTTTAATATCAGAGTGTTTTCATGTGTTCAGGGTCAAACTCATAGTTTGACTTAAACTTTAGAACCTAAATGAGACGTTTAAGGGCTGTTTTAATGTGTATAAATGAAGGTGAAGGTTAAAGTAGACACTCATTTATAAAGACTTTAGAACCTCCATTACATTTCATTTATCTTCTTTCGCTTTTTTATTTTTACACATTTATGCCTCAAAATACACATTTAATTTTATTCCTGTTTCTGTGCATCTCCACACTGAATTTATTCCTGTCATAAAACCGTCTTTTGAGTCTGTTTTACATGTTAAAGACAGACTCAGATGTGCTGATCGTAACCTGAGCTGCATAAATGAACCTGACGTACATAAAATACAACATATGCATCATGCGACCTCCTGCACAAATATGTTCCTCAACTGTGCAACTAACAGACTCTTCCATACTCACTAAATATGTTCAGATTTTCCTGTTTAATTGGAGTTTGGTGTATAAATACTTCAAACAGACTTCTTTAGGAAGAGGCTGGAAAAACTGCTCCAAACATCTGGAGGAAAATGAGCAAATAATCTAAACTAAGAACCTGCTTTTTGGTTGGAGTTTAAGAAACAAGTATCAGGTTTTAACTGCTGCAAATTAACAGACTAATAATTTCAAGAGTTGCGTAAATATTAAGGTTTTATCTGCATCGCTCTTTACACATGTTCACGCCAAACTGCACATTCCTGCACAGCCACTACATCTGTAAAGCACTATTTATTCTACATATATATTCAATAATAATAATACTAATAATAATAATAATAATAAAGATAATAATAATCTAATGAGTTTCTATATCATCTTCCATTTCAACATTTACTCAGTAAAGTTCTGTTTCATATCAAGTATTGATTTTATGTTGCATAAAAAATAATTTTCTTATGGCTTTTTTCATACAAAACTGTTTAAAATATATTTTTGTTAGAAATTATCCTGGACTTTTTATTGAAATATTCACTGAAATGATGTTTTGTTATAATTTCTTGCAAAACTGCACCCTGTTACTGTACCAGCTGCAGGTTTTTAATTAAATTAGGCTGTTTTTCTCTGCAGAATTCAGTGGATTTATTTCACATTAGCGCAGAGGTCTGGAGTAAATATTTTGATGCGTAAAAGCTGCTGTTTTGTGGCTGTGGGTCATCACATGTGGAAGCAGCAGATGATGGATTTTCTCTTCGTGTTCAGGTGATTTAAACCTGAAGCTGCGCTGCATCGATTAGTTGGAGTAAAGCGGTCAAATATCACTTCAGCTTCACCTGCGACTGTCTCACAAACACATTTAGGCAATTTACGCCGTGAAAACTCTCACTTTTAACGTCATAATAATATCAAAAAGCTTTAACGCAAAAACAAGAGGGAATTCTCAGTCTTACACAAAGATTTTATTATTTTAACCGAATTAAGGTTTTACCATTAAAGCCATGAATTTGCGGATTTTCGAACACTTTATGTTCGGTTTTAACTCGCTTAATTTCGGCAGGTTTTTAACATTTTTTTTATTAAAAGTCGCCGTTTGCTCCGGAGGTCACACATGAACTTATTTTATCCTGCACTAGGAAAAAAACGCTTATCATTCTCATTTAACCTCTGACCCAGTTACATTTTGCTCCATCTTCCTTTTAAGTTTGCTCATAAATAAAATATTGGTTACATTTACATTTCTGGGTTGAAATTCTCTTGCATCTTCAGCGCGTAAACCGCTTTGCGTTTAAACGAATAAACTCTAGAATTAATTGTTTTAATTAACAGATACATAAGCTTTTAATAAAATGTTTAAATGTTTTTCTTATAGATGTTCTGTTAACAGATGCGGCTGCGGTTCCGCTCCGCCCGCCGCGTCCTGCGTCTCTGCGCGCGGCGTGTTCGTGGAGCGCGACGCCGTCTCCAAACCGCATGTCAGGAGTGTTTGGATGAATAATCACATCCGCGGTGTGGAGACATGTCAGTTGTGTTTTAGATTTAGTTTTAGCTCGTAGAGACGGCGTGGAGGTGTGAGAGCGCGTCCCCGCCGCCCCGGACCGAGGCTGAACACCGACCCGCGGCGGAGGACCAGGCAGCCGGGGTGAGCAGGCTGCGTGTGTGCGCTAAACCCTCCCACCCTGCTGCGTAAAAGCCCTTAATGTGAGCAGTAAAAGCGGTTAGGTAGTGTGTGTTGTGTGTGTGTGTTGTTTTATTTTACATTAAACTGAGCGCGTTTTGTTGTGGATCTGACTCATAAACGGAACCGGAGCCAAAGGTTTCACTGAGTGCGTGATGGTAAAAGTTTGCAGTCCGGGGTCTGCCGCTGTCAGCGCGTTCTTGGAGACGTATTTCATCCAACGCGTGCACATTTCACCCTCTCAGCTCAACTTTACTGTACTAAACGATTGTTTTAGGATGTTGTGTGATTGTGCTTTATCTGCTCCTGCAGGACAGTCATCAGCTGCAGCTCGGGCTCTTTTAACTTTACTCTTTCTGATCTTTTCTCGTCTCTTTTCTCTCTGAAGCGGATCCTGGAAGATGCAGAACGTGACTTTCACCTTCACGCTGAAGTTTCCTGACTGTGGCATTAAACAAACTGATTGGCACCGGAGAGCAAAGAGATGAAAAGTCGCGTGGTTTTTGGTGATTTTTACCTCTGCGCCGCTGTGTTCGCGTCCAAAATCCCTGCGCCCTGCATCCAGGAGCGGACCGGGGTCATACCGGTGGGGAGCGGCTCCTCCTTCATGGTCAGGGCCCCCCGGGGGAGGCTGTCCTGGATGGAGAACATCAAAGTGTCCTTCTGGGAGCCTTGTCTTCACCAGAAACACGAAAAGAACAAGAATAATCCTCCCGAACCAGCCACTCAAAAAAGCCAAAGGACCACCTGGATTAAGGTGGAGAAAAGAAGGAGCGATGAAGGAGGAGGAAGGAGGGGAGGAGGAGGAGGGAGGAGGGGGACACAGGAGCGTGCTTCCCCAAAGTACCGGGTCCTGATCCAGAGAAGAGCCCCGGATCCCTCTGGGTTTCTCCGGGGTTGTTTTAGATCCCAGCCCCGGCTCGATGCGTCTCTGTGAAGTTAAAAGCGAGCGGAGAGGAGAGGAGCGCGGAGCGGGGAGAGCATCTCAGAGGAGCCGAGAGAGGAGGAGAATCAGCCGGGATCCGGAGAGCCTGACGCCGGGCAAACGGAGCGGGGAGAGCCGGGGATCAGAGGGAGGCAGGCGAGCAGCCGCGGATTGTGGAAAAATGAAAAGTGGGATAAAAAAAACAAGCCAGCGCTTCAAAAAGGAGTAAAATGAAATGATTAGCAAACAAGAGGGAGGGACGGACCGTGGAAGGCTGCGGCTCCCGGGGGAACAGGGGGATTGGGCAGCGAGAAATCTCATCCCCTCCCTCCCCGGCTCTTTATGGCTCCTCTGTCCCGGCGGAGAGCTCCTTCTCCCGGGGTCCTGGGCTCAGGAGCTCCCGTGGGACCGGCGTGGACCAGGAGTGGGCGGAGACAAGGCCAAATACGGAGGGCTCGTTAGAATATTGGTCGCACCTCTGGCGTGTGATTGGTCGGAAACGCCCGGTGCGTCACGGTGTTTTTTCCCCGAACGCGCGCCAAATAAGGGTTTCCGCGTGTTCCGCTGTAAAAAATGAGACTCGGATTAAAAGTGTGAAGGTAAAATAACAACACGGAGAGAGTGGAGTTAATGAGATAAACAGACCTGACTGCTGAGGGGGCAAAGAAAACCTGGAGATAGAGATGTTTTATTAATACATATCCGAGAGCGCGCGCACGGATCCATTAATGAACCAGTCATTTTTTATTATTTTATTTAATCTAACCTTTGTGAGTGTGTTGATGTGATAACATAACAAACACCTCGTCAAACGGCAGCGATGTGAGCATCATTTTTATCATCCACTCTCCACCAAACCCCGCCGGAAAGAAGAGGAGGGTTTTACGCACACTTTAGGAAATGTGGGATTTTTCCACCTGAATCCTGATAAACCTCGGACTTGTTGAGGTTGTCAGACTGTAGCAGCTTTATATTGTCAGTCACTAAAAAAAAAAAAAAAAAAAAACACGCACTAAACGGCTCCTGAAATAAACGTGCGCCGGGATACGAGACTTTAATACTGAACCTCATCACTGTCACAAATCTGTATTCACTTCCTCCAGCCGCACAGACTCCTGCAGATTCTGCGGGATTAACTGGTTTCACGGAATAATCTCTTCTGTCATCCCGCATTCAGGCTGACTGACACGAGAGGCGCGCAAATTTGGCACCAATTTGCGCTTCTTCTTTTTCTTTCTTTTTTTTTTTAATGCACGGACATATGGCGCTCTCTGCACACTGAGGGAAAGGCGCTAATAAGGAGGAGTGTTTTAATTGACAATGCAAATAAATATTCCTTTACATCCTGCTTAACCACTATAATAATAATAACAATAATAATAATAATAATAATAATCATAATAATAATAGTGGATTTTCAGTGGTTTCTTCGCTGGTTTTTGGGCTTCTGACATCTCCACCAGTCATTTCTGTTCATTTTCGTGGCAGGAACAGAATTCCTCTAATTAAGCACAAACTCCAGAGCAGCGCTGATTAAATATTTATCCTCCTTTAGCCCGCTGCCTCCCCTCCAGGGAAACAGAAACGTCTGGAAAGCCTGGAAAAAGATTTCTTGTGCAGGAGAGAGAGAAAAAGTCAATGAGACGCTGCTGCAAACATGGATGAAGAAGAGGAGGAAGATGAGGCAGAGGAAGAAGAGGAAGACGGGCCGGTGAGGAACCGAACGGACCGGGCAACAGGCGCCATCTCGGAGAAATAATACGGATTTTTAGTGAAATATTATTTTAACCAAACAATTTCGTTGCTTATAATTAACATTAAAACCCATATTTATGAAATGTGCCACACAAAGCATCAATAGTCGCCATTAGTATTATTATTCATTATTAATACATGTTGGAAACCACACATTTTGATTAATCCTGCAGTAAATTCTTCCATTTGTCATATGGTTTAATTTAATGTAGGCGTTTTCCTCCTTAAAAGCTGAAACTAAAATCCTTAAATTAAACTAACATTAAAAAACCTTATGATTTGCCTCTAAAATGTTAAAATAAATATAACACGTTGGATCCAGAGGCAGGTTCTTCCCAAACCCTCAGGACCACTTCAAGGTCCCATGGGGCCCTTTAAAATATCCCAACACTCCCCTGGAACCTCAAACGCATCATGGAAACACCTGGACTCATCTAAACCAAGACCTGGTCTGTGTTTAATCCAGATTCAATGGGATCTAGAGGTGTGAATGAGATGTGGTTGAATTAAAACTGATTTTCTCCTTTAAAACAAGAACCTAAACATCAGAAAATTAAAGTTATGCTACGAGGAAAAAATGCTTAAAGGTGCTGGATCCTCTAGAAGGTCCTTCGTGAACCTTCAACACCAGATCCAGATCCCACGGGGGCCTTTAAAACGGCCATAACACTCCTGAATAAATGAATGAATGAAGCCAGTTCTGCAGCAGATACCTGGTCAACATTAAATCCAGATTCACTGAGATGATTGTCAGTCCAATAAAAGTCTTCATTCTGCTTCTACTTGAACCATAAAAATGAATTCACATATCATGGCATCATTACGGATTTTACTCAAAGAAAAACAGTGGCTACAGGTTAAATAATAGATTGTAAAACAAATAGAACAGTAGCTTTGAGACAGATGCCAACAGCTGATCAATCGCCTCCACAATTAATTTTGACACTGAAAACACATCTAAAATTAGCAAGTTTTCACTTTATTACTGTTAGACTTCACTGGATAACTGAACTAAACCTCAAAATAACTGTTAGAAATCTAAGCAGGACAGATTATTTCTCATTAAAGTCAGTTTCCAATTAAATATTATTATTATTGGCACCAGTTTATACCAACACAGAGTTAAAAACCAGCCGGTGTGATCTCAAGTTGGTGAAAAGCATCGATCACCTGAACGTCTGCATCTTTCTCAGCTCCATTATCTGTGCAACTCGACTCACTATATAAACATTACACCAGCAAAACAAAAAGTGGAGAATATTCCAGTGAGATGCCGATACCACCATGCCAAAGACAGATTTGACAGTTTTGATAAATAAAGACACTTTGCAAACACCCAGCATCAGCCAGGCTTTACTCTTTTTGTGCTCCTTGGTTAATATTCAAGTCTTCAACTGAAAATACTGACCGAAGGAAAAGAAGAGCTACAAACACACCTAAAACCAGCAGTTTTTATGGTTTGTGTGATATTCACATTCAGATTCGGTTCAGACTTCATTTTCAACTGAGTCAAATTATTTTCCAGGGATGATATCGGTCGATTAATCAGCTTTTGGGTCAAACCGCTCCAAACATCCCATTTGTCAACCTCTACCTCAAATGCCCAAAGAGCCCCCTTCAGAACCACGATGGAACCCCCTCAAGAACCACTGCAGGGGCAGGCTCCTAAGGTAACAGGTTCTGGCTGCTTCCGAACCCCAGAGCCACGTTAAAACATCCCAAACCTCCTTAAAAAAAAAAAAAAAAAAAACGCCTTAAAATTCCCTAAGAACATCCTCAACTACGCAGCGGAACCACCTCCATCGGATCCTCCTTAAACTCCTGTGGAGTCCAGAACCAGGATGCAATATTTAGTAAAACACGTCCACATCCCGAATCAGCTCCTGAAAGCGACACAATCACCCCTGGGCTGAACAGAACCCAGGACACATCCACTCCAGAACCATTTTCAGCAATGTTTATCGAGATATCGGCACAGAAAGTCCAGAAAATGACAAGCTTTTCCAAAAATATTTATATATTACAAGACAATATTACTAAACCTATGAACAAAAATTGGGAAAAGCTAATGCAGACAAATAAATGACACCTTAAAAGCTTAAAAGTTACCAAATAAATCCACTGGGGACCGACTAAATCCATTAGATCTGGGAAAAGTCATTTAGTTTTCATGTTTTATGCACTGATTTCACATGAGAGCTGCAACAAATTTTCAATTAATCAATAAGCACTTGGATGTTAAATTAATCCACAACTTTACTTATGACAGATTAATCAATTTGAGTCTTTTTTTTAAAGAAAAAAACCCCAAAATTCACAGAATCTTGCTTCTTATAAGTAAATACTTTCCGTTTTCTTTCCTCCTTTGTGACACTAAACTGTATATATTTGTGTTGAACCAGATATCTGTCATCTTGTGTTTTAGGAAATATTACATTTTGTCGACCAAACAGTTCATTGAGACAATAATTAAAATATTCATCTACAATAGAAATGGTCCTTATTTGACATTATTTTGGTTTTAATGCTGTGTGATGCTGTGTTTTTGTAGGAGGTCAGACTGTTAAAGAGGCAGGTTGTGTTTCACCTGACAGTGTTGTGTTGTGTTGTTAACGTGGAGGATGATGCCTTCAGGAGCAGGATTAGAGCGCGTCTGTGGCCTCCTCACTTTAATATATTTTTATTTTAACTTAATGACTTTATTAATTCTTCTGCTCTCATAATAAACAGGAGAATATGCGACGTGTGACAAACAGATGGCACTTTGTTCTGTTGCTCTGCTGCTCACAGTAAATTCACGTCACTTTTAATACCGGCGGTGGTCGGTCTGCGGGCACAGGGCGCCCCCCGCTGGACGAACAGAGAACTGCAGCTCTGGATTACACAGGTTTCACTGGTTACGGACAGTCAACATTCACACTCTCATCCAGTCGTGTGCCACCCACCAACACCTATTTTAGTCTTAATTTCATTTTCAAATTACTGACCGTTAATTCCAAAAGCCACCTATTTTCTCACAAGTCAATCACAGTAACTCTAAAACCAACAACCAGCCATTAAAACCTTCTGGTCATCCTTTAACACTAAACACATTCACTGCTTTTCACTTTGTTCATGCAGAAAACTCATTATTTTACACGTTATTTTCAACAAACTGATGAACTCCTTTCTTTGTGAAGCAAGTATTTACACTCATGGGCAAAATGAAAAGAAAATTAAAAAAACTGTTTTTATCATATTTTGTCCGATATGTCAAATTATGTAATAATAAAACATAAGAAAAACATGGGATATGTGTATGTGTAAATGTGTCTGAAATGTCTTGATTTTAATTTTTGGAGGATATTATTGAAAATAACACAATTGCATTAATATCTGTGTTTGCAGTAAACTGATTTTCATTTGCCTTTAACTAAAACTCATGTCAGATCTAAAGTTCTGTGGAAAAGCCTTATTCCACCTTTAGTTTTGTTGTTCTTCAGTACAAACAATTTAGAAACATCTGACATGTGTTGAATGACATGTGGTATAAAACATTAGAAAATGAATGCCATAAATCTCATACTGCCTCAAAAGGGTTAAAGACATGTTAAATGCAAAGGGAGGTCACACTAAACACAACCACTTTGGTTTATAGAAGCTGGTTTTAAACTGACACTGTAGTTTTTCCTGCTGTTCATACTTCACATATATCAGATTGGATCCAAATACAGAGACAAATGCATATGTGTGGACATTAGAACTTTACTAAACCAACAAACTGAATGTTAGAATAGGACTTAGACACAAAAAAACCCTGAAGAAATGAGTGAAGAAGCTGAAATTGACTGTTCTGAAGCATCGGAGGAAGACTCACAATATGACAAACAAACAGACGAAGGCTCAGTGAGAGTGGTTTTGTGGCGTTCTGAATTATTTTTCCAGCTCTTCAGAGCAGTCATTTCAATCTCCGTCTTGTTGGAAGTCTAAGACAAAATTAAGATCAAATAAAAGTCAGATTGACTTCAGTATAAACTGCACCGGCGATGAAACTCTTATTTTTTATGCATTCCCTCAAAACAAAAACGTTACACACACACACACACACACACACACACACACACACACACACACACAACACACACACACACACACACACACACACACACACCTTCATTGTATTTAACTGTCACATACGTTGCCTGTGTTTAATAAAACAGGAGTGTGTCACCGTGTCCTGAGGTAATGTACTTGTATATTATTCACTGTCGGTCTCTGTTGGTACTGCTGTATTTTTTGCTGCTGCAGCCCTAATGTACCATAACTGTCCCAGGTATATTTCCCTACAGGGACGACAAAATATACCGCAACTAATTCTGCAACATAAAACATTGTATACTTCTATATACACCACTTCTTACACTTGGTTCAAGAACAAAACAAAGCTGAAATCATTCCAATCAAAACTCTAAAATTAGCAACATGTTCATACACAGTGTCTGTTCCCAGCAGAAAGAAAACATCCCAAAAAAACAAAAAAAGAGTACATGTGTCTGTTTGTTTCCCTATGTAGAGTCGTGTCTCAGCAAATCAGTGGATCCTGAAGCCAGACGTCCAGCTGGGAAAGGTCACGACCCCACTTTAAAGATACAAGAGGTGTTTAACCCCCGAAGTGCCGTTAAATATCCTGAAACACTCACTAACTGCTTCCAGACTCACACTTGGTGGCACAAAGCGTGACCATGATAAGAGGCGGGTACAGCTCACAAACATTTTAAATAACTCCTGCAGTTACTGATGCCACATTTCCATTTTAGCACACAGAAAATCAGACTGTAGATTAAATACTGAAGTTGTCTGTTCACATTAAAGCAACTTTGGACAGAAAGGCACAAAAAGGCACATTTTTCTAACAGTGTAGAGAAAAAAAACAAAAACACACACACACACACATATGAACGTGATCAGACTTTTAACATCATCTATTATTTGCAAAGTTAAAATAGCATTCTGGCTTCATCAATGATTGAAACATAATTTTTTTTTTTATCTTTCTTGGAGACATTTTGAATACATTACACTGACAAGCGTTCAGAATTTTTCAAAAACACAATATTTACTGAATTACAACAAAAAGCTCTATCACAGCAGCTAAACCCTCCACAAACCTAGACCCAACACTGCATTTTAATAGTAAGAAAAAGCGTTCATGTGTGCTGCATATACCAACACTGATGAGATTTACTCCTTAAGTTTTTAAATGTATGAATCAAACAATAGCAGATATTTCTTAACTGCATGAGGTGAAAGAATATATTATAAGTCTATGATAACTGATCAAATGTATTAAATAATGTGGGTCAAAACACAAAATAAATGTATTATGCAGCAGTGAATCAGGGTTATTTATAATAATAATAATAATGATAATAATATATTTAGCAGAGGTACTTTATTCAATAATCAGAGTCGACACTAGACAGTCAAATCTTTCTATATGTTGCAGCAGAGAGAAAATAAAAATCTACTTTGTTTTCTAAATAGAATGTATATTGTGGAAGTAAAGGACATAAAAGTTTAAAACTGATTCAATTAAGAGCCTGGGCAACGTGTAAAATACCAGCTAAATACATAAACAGTTCAAACAAAACTAGCTGCATGAAAAATATTGTGAAAAGACAAGATAATTCCATAATCTCTTACATAATTCCTTGTTTTGCAAAAAAAAAATCAGTTTACAGTACATATGAGCAAAATTCAGCAGGTCAGTAAAAGACTCTGATTCTGGGACAAAAAGGCTGGAAAACCACTAGTAAACATCACATGCACCAAAAACTACCACTATATTAACCTGATAAACCTACATATAATCTCATAGGTTTTCATTTTTGACCATGCTGATTCCAACAGCCAACTGGAAAACTGATAAGTAATGAGTCTATTTCAATCAAATCAGTCAACATCCCCATGTAAAAACACACAGAACTGATCTAGTTACATAACTGCTGTAGACTATTTTATAAAGGTAAAGAATGACATCTAGTGGATAAAACGACACATTACATCCTAAGAAAATCACATGAGCATCAGGTATGAACTGTATCACTGAACTGTACAAGGTCAAAACCTCGACAAGAATGAAATACTACCTATTATAAGCTGATTATTATTAGGAAAACATATTAAACATTCCAAAGAGACAAATTAAACTAAAATTCTCTAATGTTGTAAAGGTGGTTGGCTCTAGATGGTATGAAATGACCATATTATTAGAGTTTATTCCTGTTAATATTAGGCAACAAGAGCTGAAATCACAGGAAATGGTCAACATTTTTTATCTCTAAATTTCTATAATGTTTTTCATGCTCTGGCTGTAAATAATAATTTTCTACCACAACTAACCATCTACTTTCATCACATCTCACTGAGGAAGAAAAAATCTCCCATTAAACATTGAGGATAATATTGATGTTTACATCTGAAATCAGCATAAACAGCTGTTTGGGCTACAGCGGTAGCCATGGTGTGTCCCAACATTTTTGTCCACGCAGTTCAATATTTCCTTAAAGTTTAATGGGAAAAATTTCTTCCTGAGACAAATCTGAGAAGACAAATCTGAATACTTTTGTCCATTTAGTGGACATAAATGAGCACAAATGAGCCTAAGTTCTTGTACAAACATAGTGAAAACTGCTGAGGAGCTCAACTCAGGTCATTTCACGTGATCAGAACATACAGAATTACATCCTTAACCCTTGGTTGGTCACGTGGCCTATTCAAACATGAATGGTCACGTGGGGTGTATGCACACCCCAATGCTA
>JAPQRQ010000002.1:2977190-3004616 GCA_037367365.1 Apogon talboti
ATTCCCATTTTATGCAAATGTTCTGAAAATCGTTACAAAAATCTAAAAATTGTTAACTTGGGTTAAAATGGGTTAATATGATGCTGGTGGATGCTGAGTTTCACTTTCACAAACACCTGAATAGAAACTGTGTTCACACCTGACATTAGAGCTGTACTTAATGTGTTCAACCTCTGAATATTGATGTTAACACCAGATCTGAACAGAACCTGAAACACATCTGTTCAGACCGGATCAGGATCAGACCAATAAAGTATGAGGGGGCTTCAAAAAGTTTGTTGGAAAAAAAAACGGCTTATAATGTTTAGTTTTCAACATATTGTTAGCTTCATAGCATAACTGCCTAAGTCATACACTATGTAGACAAAAGTATGTGGACAGGTTGAATTCAGGTGTTCAGTTTATAGTTTATAAACATCAATATTTCCTTAAGGTTTAGCGGGAGATTTTTCTTCCTCAGTGAGATGTGTAGAAGGTAGATGGTTAGTTGTGGTAGAAAATTATTATTTACAGTCAGAGCACGAAAAATAGTTTAGAAATTTAGGAGGTACAACATTTAAAATCATAGTCATGGATAAAAAAATAAAAAAAATCAATGTTGAAAGAAATTAAGTAAAAACCATCTCTGAGGCATTCTGGTCACAAAACATAACAGTTTAAACCAAACTAAGCAATGAAATGATATTTATCCCAATACAAAAATATATTACGACATTAGTCATTATTGGTTTGTATCCCAGACCCATTGTTTTTGCCACTAGTATAAAAAAACTTAAAGGAGGGGAATAGGAGAAGCATAAATAAGCCTCTGGCTTCAGCTTCTTCCTTTTTTGGTTAAAATGGAACAAACTGAATGGTTTTTTTTTTAAGTGTGTGTGTGTTTTTTTAATGTAACCAAAATAAAAATATTCATTCGTTCAAAAGAAACACCTGGATTCAACGTGTCCACATACTTTTGTCCATGTGGTATATGACTTAGGCAGTTATGCATGAGGCTAACGATATGCTCCGTCCAGGTCAATACACTTCTGCAAACATTGATACCAGCCTTTAAGTCCATCTGATTTAAACCATGTCAAAGCTACGTTCTTTTCCCACTCACTTTTTGAATCCCCGTTGTATATGAACTCACCACCATCATCTCAGGGGATCTTCCTCCTCACATCATCTCCTCTGTTTCTGCCTGGACCGATGCTGAACCTCTGGACGACGAACTATCCTCAACTCTGATGAAGACAAACAGAACAGGTGATAAAGGAGGGGGATGTTCAGATCTGTCAGTATCAACCATGACAGTTAATGTGAACCTGTTATTTCTTAAAGGTTCAGAGGCTGGTTTTGGATCCTGAGAGAAAATAGAAGAAACCAGATGAGAAACATGGTTTTAAATTATTTGTAAAATATGCAACAAAATGGTACAAATGACGACATTAAATGAAAAAGGCATAAAAGACAAACAACATCAAAACACATAAGTAGTAGGTTCACACTTTGGTTTCATGTTATGTGTCATTGGGTTTTGAGAAATGTCAGAAGGATGTCATCATCTGACCGCAAAACAAATCTACCTACAGGTATAAATCCAAAGCAATCAAAACAAGGAGTCTCTGTGAAAAGTAGTGTTGCCTGAGCTTTAATTAACCTCGAGTTTTTGGGGTTTTTTTTCTTTCCTGCCTTTCCTTGTATCTTGTTGTCACTATATTTCTTCTTGAAACGTTTGTATACTTCTATATACATTTTGTCAATAAAGTCTGGTTTAAAAAAAAACAAAAAAAAAACCTACAGGTATAAATAAAGTAACCTGAACCTAGTATCTTATGTTTTCGGTCTTATTCTGTTTCACATAAAGCCCAGTATTTTATTATAATTTTCTTTGTTTTGATTAAATTGTGTTTTACTATATTAATTTAATTATTTTTGTATTTATTGATGTTAATTTCTTGAAGAAATACATAATATCTGTCATGTATTTTGTAAAATCTATTTCTATTAAAAATGGTATTACCTTCCTTATGATAAACAAAAGTGCAAAATAGACATTTAAGAAAAGCAATTAAACTGAAATTATACAGCTGGTGAGTTGTATAGTATGGTGGTCGGACTTTTTTTGTTAGAAATATACATTTTAATATAATTTTCCCGAAAGTGCACGTTTCTATAGACTGAACAATCTGCAAAATAAGTAACTTGTTATTTTTATTTTATCCACATCCGTTGTGTATAAGTCTCGCCTTGTGTTTTCCTTCATCCATGTCACTAACGTGTTTTTCATTTTCCCTCCAAATTAAGTTTAGTATAAAGATAAAATAGACCCAGATGATGATAAAACTCTGTATTGGTCTCATTTCAATTTCAACACTTGCATTTTAGTTAACGTTTTGTAACTAATGTCGATTCTTAAGTTTCAGATGAAACGGAATCCAACGCGTCGTCTTACTTTGTTTTTGTTTTTCCAGATGAAGTAAACTCCAAACACGGCTCCGGCTCCGGCTCCTCCTTCTCCACCTGCTCCTCCTTCATCATATTTTTATTTTTGTTCACGTAGTCTCTCATTTTTCTTCACATTTATCGTGTAAAAGAAACGTGTAAAAGAACTCAGGTAAACTCCCAAATCTAACAGTTAATTACACACCTGTTGTTCAGCTGTGTTTTCACCTGACGATTGACTTCTTCTTCTACGGTTTTAATTAACGTTTGACAAAACGAATTACAGCTGCGTCAGCGCCGCCAACAGGACTGGAGGAGAAAAGGACCGATTATGTACATAAACACTAAACCCTTTACAATGAGTTTTTCCCATATGTTGCTTCAGTTTTCTGTCCAAAAGATATTGTTTTTTTGATGCCTGTACTTGGATTAGTCGGTATTTATAAATTTTTACTTGCATTTTATTTATTTATTTATTTTCTTAAAGGGAGGTATTTGTTATTTTTGGCTTCTACAATGTGCTAACTTTGTGTTTTTTATCATCTTATTGTATATAATGTGCAAATAAAATAAAATAAACCAAGCTAAATGTCATTGTTACACCTCTCTAGTTTCCATTTGGACGCTTTTTCCTTTAGAACCGCCTTAATCCTTCATGTCATCGATTCAACGAGCTGCTGGAAATGTTCCTCAGAGGTTTTGGTTCATACTAACATGATAACATCAGAAAGTTGCTGCAAATCTATGATGCTAATCTTCTCATTTCATAAATCCACAATCCAATTGTTAGAGTTCAGCGAAGTCAGCATCGCGTCTGAGATGATGTGAAAGTCATGATCATGGTGTGTTTTCCTCCTGGAAGAAGCCATGAGAGAATGGGAACACCATGGTCATAAGGGGATGGATATTTTACCCTTTTTAGACCATGCTCTATAAACCCCAGACATGTTAAATCACCTTTCTTTTCCATTCCGATGCTCATGTTGAACTCCAGCTGATCATCTTGACCAGGTCTACATGATTAAATGCACTGAGTCGCTGCACTGTGATTGGTCTATCAGACATTTGCCTTAACTAAAAGTCAAACTGCTGTACCTAATAAAGCGGCCGGTGTATATAGATGTTCTATTGTTTCTGGTTCTTTACAATGAGTCCACTGGACATGTCTATTGCGTGTAATCTGAGGTCCTTTGTCCTCTTTTCATTGGAGTGTCTTATTTTTATACCCACTGCTCACCAGCCTGTTTTATTAAAGTCTTGTCACGTTAATTCTTCTGTGTACAGGTTTCTTTCCATCCATCTTTTTTTATATTACTTTGTTTTGCAGGTTTTCTGAAAATTGTATTAAAATCTGCAATTAATTTTGGGGAAAAAAAGAACAGGACAGGTTTGCAACTCTTATTAAGATGCCTACAAAGTATTATCATAATATAAACCATAAAACATATCAATATAAAAATAAAGTACCGGTGCAGCATGATTATGCAATGGTATAAATAAGTGTATCCACAAAGCAGTATATGTAACACTGAGTATAAACAGTGAAACAGTCACTGCACATATGACATGTTATTAACAGAATATATCGACACTTACCATTAATGTTGCACCATATTATTAAAATGTGTGTTTCCAGGCCTTATTCCGAGCAGCTGTTCTGTGTGGATGAAGGTTCTGGAACGTCTGTCGGATACCAGGGGTTCAAAGAGGTTATGGGTGTGGAGGTTCTTCTCTGATGCCCGTTGACTCTCCTGGATTTCCTAAAGCACAGAGAGTTGAGTCCCTGCGTTCCTGGCTGTGGATTTCCTTTATAGAACCTGTTAGATCTGTAGTTTTAGTGTTTGTTTAGAGTCTAAACAAACACTTGCACTGTACAACACTGTCTAAACTTTAGACAATCGTTCATCCACTGGTTCGTTTCCATCGACACCAACATGAGCAGGTACCTTACATTACAGCCTGTTCAGTCTAAGAAGAATTTTATGAAGCACATACATGACAATCTGCAGATCTTACATTCATTACCTGGTCTCATTTCCTTCTCCTCAATCCACTGCAGAGCTATAGACGTTCCCAGCTGCTCTACGGTGCATATGGATCGATGGTTTGCAGAACTTTCCATAATCCTTACACAATGTTGGACTAAAATTTGACCCAGTTTAGCCTGAAATGTAATGACTTATCCACAGTGACCCAAAATGTTAACAATGTAACTTCAACACAGGAGATACTTTTTCATTCTCATAAAACTAGGAAAAAAAAAACCTTCAAATATAAAACACAAAAATCACATCAATCATTTATTTAGAATCATTAAACAACGAATGAAGGGTTTCATAAAATGTCATAGATTTACAGAACGTTCAAACCTTTTTTTTTTTGTTTCAATAAATATCATGGTGGTTTCTGTGTTTTCAGGTTTTATTAAGATTGGACATCATACTGCGTGATGATAAATGTTTTAACTCTTTAAACGAATGGTGCAAAATTTGTAGACTCTCCCTACTTTCATAAAGAGTAATGCACCGTTTATCAATGTCAGAAATATTCGTTTTACTTTCTAAATAGATCCATGGTTCAGATTCTTGGAATGGTACAGATCAACTTTTTCAGTCTAAGTCTATGTTATATCTGCAACTCACCATCACCGACAGAGCTGAAATGCTAAACAACACAAACAAATACAACTGTATGACTTTTTCACCACTGAAACTCTCTGTGTAAGCTTCTTTTTCATTGTTCTGCATCTTTTGGATTGTTCTGATCATGTTGGCTTTGGAATGACCTGCCACTGGCACTTCGCACTTCAAACTCGATTGAGTCTGACTGAAAACCTTCTTGTTTAGACAGGCTTTTAGTTGGGGGGGGGTTTATCACCATTTGCTTTTAAGTTTTTTAGGTTTGTGTCTGTGTATATAGGCTGTATCTTTTTCTTTTACACCTGTGTATACAATTGTTTGTTTTGTTGCTTATGTATTTTACTTCTGATTTTATTGTAAAGCACTTTGTGAAACCTTTCTACAAAAAGTGCTATATAGATAAACTATTATTATTATTATTATTATTATTATTATGTTGACTTTTTATTCTTTTGCATCTTAGGTCATTTTTATCCTTTACAACATTTTTTATTTTTGCATTTTTTAATCATTTTCATCTTGGGTCATGTATGTTATTATTTGTCTAATGTCTTATTATGACTCGGGACTGTCCCCTACATTTCACCTGCTTTTCTTTTTCAGGTTTAATTAGGAAAAACAGCTCTGTGACACATTTTTAACTTTAGTCATTAAGTCATTACCTGTCATAAACTGCTGTTCCAGCTCAACCCGTGTCTGTTTTTTTGGATCAATCTGCGAAATGAAGACAGACTTTAACAAACCCTGGTCAAACTGGATGTGATTCAGACTTGTGCTTCAATTACTGCTGCAAGTTGAGATCTACCGATGGAAATGAAAGTATCCAGGGACGAAAGGTGAGAGTTGCGCCTGTGTTTTCTGCCTTTGCGTCACCAATCCGCCTAAAACTTGTGAAATCTGTATCATTATGTTCCCAACAGTGTGCAGCTAAAACACCCACGGCAGGATGTGAATCACTATGGCCCTGTAGACTGACCCAGTATGCCAGCAGCAGCATCACTCTCCTAATCCTCAGAGACATAACCCCCATTTCCACCTGCACCGCTGCTACTGGGAGGTTGTAAATGATCCACTGCATGTTCAGAGCCTGAGAACATCACATCCAATAGTTCAGGTCTCATTCTGCTGCTGACAGGTCGGCCTTACATTAGGCTGAATCATTTCAATACATTAAGCTGAATCATTTCCTGCAAAATAATATAGTTAATCTGTCTCTGCTCTAATTTGATAATAATAGAAATGTATTACTATGCCTAATATATAAAATTTTGGGGGTCCATCGTGAATATTTAGATATTATAGCGTAGTACTTCCTAAAAGACAGGGTGAATTTGTTACAATACCCGGCAGACATTTTTGACTTGTTAATGCAGAAAACACACATACAGTATGTGACTGGTGACATTAAAACTGGCTGCATCCCATTTAGTTGGGTCAGGTTAAGTACCCTAATACATAAAGTTGAGGAAAAAAGTTTTTGTTCACCCCATGCATTTGTGATATATCGCATTAAAAATCACTGTTAGGTCACTGAACTCTGCCAGTTATTGTTCCATTCTCCAAACCCACATGCTCTGTTCCATCACAGTCAAAACGATGTTTCAGCAGATAATGAGACACATCCACGTTGAAACTGTCAGCAATTTAATTTCATTATTTTGTTAACAATAAACAGGGTGTGTACACATTTTTCAAGGTCAAATTCAAGCACTTTTCAAGCACTTTCAAGGGTCGTTTTCACCTTATCACTGGGGTCAAATTACATATCTACAGGAATACATATACTCATGATTATTTTTTTTACTTTATATCACAATAATGTACATTGTATGATGCTGTAAACATCTGAAATTATGTTTCATAATAGCAAAAAGTTTAAAAATTAAAGGAGAACACAAAGTTTTATCCCAAAAAAGGGAAGCCACTTGGTGTTCTTCATACACATTTTTAGGATTTCAAGCACGAATCCTGAATAAACTAAAAAAACAAATCATTTGCATTTGTTTGTGTCTGATGCAGCCGCACCTTTTGGAACACAAAAAAGATTTTTCTGCAAATGTTTCATGATAATATTTAAGATTGTGCAAAATTTTAAGGGTGTCTGAAAATGATGTTCCATTAGTGTCCATCCAAAGTTACTTAAAGGATTCACGAGTGGCCAGTTCATGTTTCTTAGCTATACTTTGCTTCCTCCTCATTCTTCTCCTGATAAATATTGAAAATCCTTCCACAACTTTGTCCAAATGAACATCTACAGGTTGTGTGACGTCTGCCCTAAGATGCTGCACATACTCAGTTGTACCCAGTGTGCTGTTTTATGCTGTCGTCTGCTGTGGAGGAAACAGAAAGATGAGAAATGTCAGGACAAGTTGGTAAAAAAAAAAAAAAAAAAGCTGGTTCTGTTTTTGGAGTGAAGCTGGACAGACTGAGGACTGTGGTGGAGAGACGGAAGGTGGTCATCTTAGAAAATCCACATCATCCTCTACATCTTATTGTGATCAACCAGAAGAGCAACTAGAGCTAACGACTACTGTCATTAAGATGCAGGACAGAGAGGTTTAGAATCTACAACACATCAGTCTGATGATTCATTCTTTGTTTCATTTTATCTTTAAAAATTTTTTTACACTATTTTAATACCTTAGTCTAATGATTACTGTTTTCTTTTTATTTTATTTCATTGAGCCGATTAAAAAAGTGAATTTCCCCCTGGATATCAGTAAAGTTAATCTGTGTCTGTATCTGTAACAGCACTTTTTATTAAAGTAAATTAATCTACACACTATAAGGTAATCCATTGCTATTATTTTACATTTGTTCGTCTTCATTAGATGGTTTTACGATTTCATAATTTGTATTTGAAAAAACAATGAAAGCTCCCTTATCCATACGATGTGGACTTGCCCTTTAGTTTTTAAAAAAAAGTAATTAAATCAATTCAAGGCTAGTTAGATTTACCTGTACTTGAATCCATTCAGGTCTGTTTGAACTGGGTGATAGGTCATGTTTACCAGAGATTTCCAAATTTGTTTTTGCCATAGCCCTAACAGGTTTTAAACATCAGCTGCCAGAGTGATCCTTTGTCACTGGAAAACTCAAGTCAGACCTGGGCTGAAAGATGAAGATAATGCAGTGGAGTGTCAAAACGGCAGTTCCTAAAATGTCAACTTAAGGCTGATTCCAGACTGAGTGTCCAACAACTGCTATGCTAAAACATCAAACTTACACCACAAACATATAACGTTTATTTATTAAACAAATAATTTGGTGCAAATATTTTTTTGTTCTATAACTAACTACTCCATTCTGTATTATTGTAAAACTCTCTTTTTAAAAGTGATATAATGTTCTGTTGAAGAGGCAGTTATTGTAAGAATTGCATCATTAAATGTATTATACTTAAATAAAATACCTGTCCTATCTGTTAACCAATGTGTGATGTCACTGAGGCTTATAGTTATTACACATACATTGTTTGTGAGTTTCGAATTATATTTAATAAACTATTTAAGGTAAAGTAAAATAATTGTTTGTGCGTTTTGTTGATGTGAAGTTGAGTCAGAATGAGACGTCTGTCCGCAGAGCTTTGACAGCTGCTTGGTGCATTTGGTGACCTAACGTTGAGGCAGAGTGAGACCTCTGCTCGCCATACTTTGACAGCTGCTCGGTGTGTCGGTAACGGAGGACATTTTGAGCCGCTGCGGTCGGTCAGCGCTGTTATTTGAGTGGCAGCCTAAAGTCAAGGCTGAAGTACAGTCATCGGACTGAGCCGTAATTGGCAACAAAATAACCGAAAATTAGGAATATATCGTCGTTTTTTTTCCCTAGCATATGTGTAGCCTAGCCTGCTAGCTTACCAGCCACAAAAAGCTAGCACAGTCCTAGATGCTAGTTAGTTAGCGATACCTAGCTGGCCTGCCCTCCTCCACCTCGACAGCCGGTCCCTCCACGCAGACACAATGGCTTTAAAACGAATTTCCAAGGTAAAGGACTACACTTATTCCACATTTGACTTAACCAGGATCAGAATTGTCCATCATCTGACGGACCTTTCTGCGCTGTTAGCCGCGGTAGCTTGTTATCGCCGAACCACTTTGAGCGGTGACACCGAATCCGATATAATGGTTTAATTAATCGCGTTAATGTGGATCAGACAGGGAGGTTTGGTAATATTTGTTGTCGAAGGGCTTATTTACATGTATGCTTGGTTTCTGTACAGACGGGGTTTTGACATCCCTTCACAGCCTTTCAGTCTAAACAAAGGTCCGGTGAACCGAGCCGCTGTTAGCTTTAGCTTCAGTTGCAGGCCTTTAACTGACACATTCCGCTTCTATTTTTACTAGAGTCAAAAAGTTACATGTAATATTGCGATTCTGAGCTCTGCTATGTCTTGGTTTCACTTTCAGTCTCAGCTGTTTTAGGTATATTTTAATTTACACCCTATTTTAGACATTTATTATATATTTTACACATTATAGATTTAGTTGCCCGATTACACCTGCGATCTTTATTAATTTATGTATATATTTTTCTTAGATATCACAAGTTTGCAATAGTGAACAGTATAAACTCACAACACAGGATATGTCTAGGAAATAGCATTTACTTTTACCCCAGAAGCCTTGCTGTATTATTAATTTATATTTGTGGATCCATCCATTATTTACCTTATTCATTGTGTCAGTTCTTTTTATATCAGTTCATCGTACAGGATTGAAAATCCCAGGAAACAGTGAATGCTAGTTTGACAGATGACGTGTGATTGTTTTGTAGGGGTGTAATGACAAATGAAGTCCAAGTCTACATCAGAATGGTAGATTATTGGAGGTTTATTGAGTAATAGGCTCAGAATTGTTTCTTATGAGTAATTACAATGAAAAATAGGAAGTAACCTGCTAACATGTCTAGTGGTTAGACCACAGATTGGTGCCAATTTCCCATTTATTTTTCAGCGGGTCTGATTTTTTGCTTGTGTTTCACTTATTTCCTTAGTTTGCTGTGTTTTTCTCTTGTGTGGGAGTCATGAGATCTGCAATGTTAGCGAAGTGTAATACCGCAAAAACTTTCAATTCTTTGTTCCCCAGATGAGCATGTTATGTCACCGATGAGCCTCTGCTTTCTTATGCAATAGTTAGGTTTTTTCCTCTTTTTTTGTAGATATAACAATTACTGATTAAGAATAAAATGTGACTGTGATTGATTAATTGTCCAAGTCAGAAAGGAAAGACATTGACCCGCCAAAAAACTGCCAAATTTTTGTCATTGAAATCTGAATTAGGGTTGCAGCTAATTCAGGATTAATCTGCAAAATATTTTCTCATTCATCTGTGAAGATGTTTCTCCACCAACCAGCAGTCCAGAGCTCAAACATGTCTCTCTGGATAAAAAAAATCGTTTGACTTGGACAAATCAGCACATCTGAGATGCAAATATTTTGTCTCTTTTATTGAAATAAAAATTGCAGTGAATCTTTTATGAGACTAGTTGATCATTATTCCATTGGAGGTTTTGACAGAAATGACACATTTGCTGATGACTCCTAGGTTCTCAAGTGCTGTTTCAGCCTAAATGATTAATCAAATAATTGTAAAAACTGAAATTTGTGCCGTCAGACTGAGTCGTCGCTTCCTAAATGGAGTGAAAGCTGAAAGCTGAGCTGTTCGCGCTGAGCCTGTATGTCACATACCAACACACACAGCCAGTCCTGCAAGGCTGGAAATACAAACCCTCCGTCCTATAAGCAGCCGTGTGTTTTCTCCCCCCGTGGCAAAATATCCTGATCTGGCCTGTCGACTCTTGTGTCCGCACGACGCGCGGCGTAAAAATAGCCTCTGCTGCTTACACATCAATACCGGCCCGTGTGTCTCAGTTTGTTTTTTTATGCTGTGTTCACATGAGATGGCAGAGGAAACTTCAGCTGCCGCTCTTTGAGACTCAGGCTCACATGTATTTCTTTTGTAGGGCAGCACTTTCTTATTCTGTTCTTACTGATCCAGTAGGAGTGTGAAAAAATATTTATATGGCGAACTATCGAGATATTTAATCTTACGATGGATTACCGATGTGCTGTCGCTATGTATTGTTGTTTTTTTTTTTTAATTATTAAAATATAGTCACTATAAACGTTTTTCATTGTTCCTCCTTAGTGAGTTGAGTCACCTTTTTACATGTCCTCCAGGGGACGCTCCTCACGCGAGGGACTGAAAATTGGCCCAAAGTCACAGAAGAAGAAAAAACAAACAGCGCTAATATGGTGGACCCGAGCAGTTTAGTTAAAACTGAAAGATGCACCGGCATCATTTAAATCCTAAGTGTGGACTGACTTTGGCTTTTCTAGTGTGGGTGGGACAAAGCTGGATCAGGACTTTGTAGTATGTAGGAACTGTCTCACAAAAATACGATACAAGGACAGCACAACAAACACACAGGAGAGACATGACGTCATGTTTTCTGAATGAGTTTGAAATAGTGTCACTTTGTCAGACACCTATAAAAAAAATCCTGTTTACAGTTATGTCGCGCTAAAACGGTGTCATTGTTTTTGCACTATTGCTGTTTGTACTCTGGTTAAGTTATGCAGCAAAATATAAACTATGAAATATATTTTTGTTTTTTGTTTCACCCCTATAAACACACCGATATATTGTAGGTTATTAAGAACAATATATCGATAATCGCAGTATCGCCACATCGAGATATTGTGATCCATGTATCGCGTATTGTATTATATCGTATCGTATCATGAGGTGCCCTGAGATTCCCAGCTCTAGTGCCCAGAGTTTCTTTAAATCACAGTTTGGTCTGTAAAATATAAGCTACTAGTGACAATGTCCATCTGTTTGTCTGTTCTATTATTATTGTCGCTTATGTCTGACTCAGAAGATTATTGTAATGAGAATTCATTGCAATGACGTTTGTGTCATGTGACCGTCATGTGATGAAACTGCAGGAAAATAAACATCTAAAGGTGAAGAAGACGGATATTTACATAGAAATGCCAATGAAAACATCAAATACAGGAGACTATGAGAATTAGGAAGTTGTCAACAGAGGCTTCAGTTGGTTATGACCAGATTACCACTGATCTTTTTGCATCCTGTCCTGTATACTTTCTAATATCAGCTCTGTTTGACAGTAGAAGACTGGTGCAGAAACATCTTCAATTTTCTCTTAATGTTCTGTTGAGACGGTAAAGTAAGGTTCGTCTTCATTCTCAACCACCCAAATCTGCTCTTACAGATGTTCAGTTATGAGTCCCACTTGATCATGAACTGAATGGGTGTAGTTGATTATGCTAATAAATGGGTAACAACACTTACAACATTGCAAATGTTAGAATCACGTTTACTACGACATCAGCTTCACTACTACAGAGAAGTAATTTTTTGTAATAATTGGATTAGTGTCCAGTTAGACTCTTCACCTGACAACAAAGCAAATGCATCATTTACTAAAATCCCAGACTCAGACATTCACTACCGCACACTTTTTGTCGTGTTCATTGCTCTAACCTGTCGATTCAGTAATGAAATCATTGTAATCACTCTAACTCCCGGGTTAATACTTCTCCAGGATGCAGGTACAAATGGTCCTCTATAATCCCTTACAGCCCACCGTTACTGCACGTTCAAGATGTTGATCTGTTTCCTACACTGACACGGACGACTCAACGGAAATGGAGCAGGCACATCACCAGTATTTGACATGAGTTATTGAGTGAAGCTTACTCTATGCCCTATCTGCCTCCTCTCTCCTTTACCTCCCATGTCTGTTTCAAAGAACCTCTCAAGCAACATTGTTTTTAGCTCCTGTGTGAAAGGTCAGCGATGTTCAGCAGGTCATGGGTTTTAACCTCACCGTGTACATGCCTGCATATACTGTGTATGGGGATGGGTAGACTGAGCCGAGTTCAGCTAAAAAACACAATAAATGTGTATATTTATTATTAGCTTTTCAATGTTCATGTTTTTGTGGTTCATAATGTTTCCTCGTGGCCCAGTGTCTGGACACCGCCGCTCTAAGACATATAATACACATAGGGTCAGGACTTAAAATGGGTCACGGAGCTATTTTTAACAGGTTGACAATTGGCACAGGAAGATACAGTATATAGCAATAATATGACAGGAAAGTTGTTTCTGATTTAAAACAGAAGAAAAGTGCCTTTTAGAGTTTATGTGTTAATGACAGTAATGTGACATGTAGAGGAAAGGTTTCAGTTATACAATGTTATGAGATAAAATGTAAAATATGCAAAAAAGATGAAAATGATGTGAAAAACCTCTGAGGCAAATGACGAGAAAAGATGCAAAAAGAAAAATGACAATTAGGCATTAGAGACAGTGTTTAAGTTTATGGCAAATCAGGATGTAGTTTTGTCATTTTAGAAGATTCTTTTTAAGACTAAGAATGAGCTGTATCACTATTTACAAGATGACAGACTAGATTCCCTTTTATTTTTTTTGCTTTTTCTTCGTATTTATGTGTAAGATCCAGTCAGTTCCTCAGTAGATCATACTGACTTGGCCTTGGTCCAACTGGATTCCCAAAATGACCATGAAGGTCTGCATGAAAGGGTTTGTCTACATAAAAAGCCACAGATCTGAGGTCAGTTCTCCTACAGCAGCATCTCCATCCTCTGCAGCGTCACATGTTCGTGTCAGACCAGATAAACTGCTCGTGCAGCTGCTGACAGAAGAAAACGCGCCTGGTATGTCGACAGCAACCATCATGACAACACGTGTGTGACGGTGCAGGTGTCCAGACGACTGCAGGCAGATCGGACACACGTTAACCATAAAAACAGTCAACTGGATCAGAACGGCGCACAAATACACAGTAAAATGAAGATGTTTAAAACAGGACGTATAGGCACGTTTGACATTAAAGTCACACAAAAGCAGTTTTAGTGTGAAGGCGTAGAGTGTTTTAGTTTGAATAATAAGTTAATTTCTTATTTCTTATGTATAAGATGCTGTTTGTCTACTTGTAGTTTTCTTTTTGTGCGTTTACTCGACTATTTCTCATTTTTTGCGTTATTTGATTAAGAATCGTAAATGATCAGTTCAGTTTGTGACATTTAGACTGATTAGTGTCTGTGAATCATTAATTTATTTTCATATCTATGCTCTCACTAGGCCAAATGTTGACAGCTGAGTAAAGCAACAACTAATGGATTCATGTTTTCAAAGATTTTTCAGTTAAAAAAAAAAAAAGACAGACCTTTATTTCTCAGACGTCCAATTTGTCTGGATTTCTTCTTGTGTTTTATCTTCTGAAGTCAACGAAACATTTTTACCCTCACTAAACTATTCACCTGTAATGAAAAAAATCTGAAAAATCCAGAGTATGAGCTGAACGGACCAACAAATGACTACAGTCCTAAAATATTTAACAATTTTCAAACTTGTAATTAAAAAAATACAATAATGGGCTAATTTTTCTTACTGGAAAACAGGAGGATGATATTGGAACCAACGGCTGTAACTCACTTGTGAAAGGTTAGCTGTAAATAGAACTGTCTAAACCTTAAGAATCGATCAGACTACAACCGCAGGGTTTTCTGAACCAAGACATTTGAATCAGTTCAACAAACATCAACTCAGTAGGTGGAACAAACGTTACTCTGCATCTTTGAAGATTAACCCTGAATGAAAACAATCATTTTGTGCACCGGCCTCTGGGTGTTTAAATGGGATTTTAATCTGAATGTCTTCAACACAATCGATCACATGGTGATTTTAATAGGGTATAATGTATGTATGCAATGTAACTATAGTTTCACATACTTTTCTTTTGCTACAGTCAGTCGTGTGTTGTTCTTTCTCTCATCAGTTGGTATTTACTCAACTGTTACACAAAACCAAATCAACATTAAACTTGAAACAAACTTTAAAGCCTGATCAGAATTTTCAAACTTTTAAATAAAAAAATACAATAATGGGCTAATTTTCCTTACTGGAAAACAGGAGGATGATATTGGAACAAATGGCTGTAACTCACTTGTGAAAGGTTAGCTGTAAATAGAACAGACTAAACCTTAAGAATCAATCAGACTACATTTTTTCTGTTGTATTGGAATCTGTGTTACATTTCTAACCAAACTGTCAGCTGGTGTTACTATTGTCGCCTTAATTTTAGAAATGAGGATTACATTAGACTGAAAACATCTGCCTGTCAAAGGGAAGGCTGAAATTAGGAAGTTTGAAAACCCAAAACTGAAGCTAAACCCCTCTGATAAAGCAACTATTCTGGTAACGGATCCTGTTTTTAGAGGAGTTTCACTATGATGTCCAAACGATTTCTCCAATTTCTTTTTGTCTTCAGAATCAATGACATGTTTACATTTTTGTCTTGGTTGGTGGTAAAGGTCCCTGAACACACACCCACAGGGTTTTGTAAATATCAGAACATAATCATAGCCTGCAGCTCTAGAGTGAAAAGGAAATATGGTTGTGACATAGGTGTTAAATTTCATTGCGCCTGGTCTGAAGCAGGTCTTAAAAGTCGTACATTAAACCTGAAACCTTGAACAGACCAGTCTGTGCACGTGGAAACGCTCGGATTCTAACGTATTTGTTCATCGCGTTGTCGTGTTCCTGATGTTAACGGCTGCTGACTCACAAAGCTGAACAACTTGTGATTCTGGTTCTAAGAGTTGGAAAAACAACCTGTTGGAGTCATCCTTATCACACTTCAACTCAGTCCTTATGCAACTTCACAACAGATCATAGGGTTTTAATGCTTTTTTTTTTTTTTTAGCACTGTTTTATTGCCCACTTGTGTGAAAATTAAAGATCTTATTTGCTGGTTTTGTTGTTTTTGTTACATTCTTGCAGTCTTGGCTGTAAAATATCAGCAATAGAATAAAAAAATATTAAAATAAGAAAAGTTCAGTATTTAAAACACATTTTAAAATGGACCAGAAATGTGTTTATTTCAATCTGTTACATTTTGGGTTTGAAATGTTAATTTTGTGCGTAAAAATGAATGTTTGTTGCCATTTCTAGTCATAACCTACTGTTTTCTTGTTTTTTAATTTTTTATTTTTTTAATTTTAGGAGCTAACCGATCTGTCCAAAGATCCCCCAGCTCAGTGCTCAGCCGGACCCGTCGGTGAAGACAGTAAGAGCATTTTTCCTCCCAAAATTAAAAACGGTTACATTATTATCAATGGGCCTTAATTAACCCTTTTCTATTTTTTTTATTTCCAGTGTTTCATTGGCAAGCTACTATTATGGGTCCTGTAAGTATCAAACTGATCTGACATCAGTGTGTTTTGGGACACAGTAAAGGCTCAGTCCAGTGAGTTTTCAGAGGTTTCATCATGGTCTTGTTGGTTTATCGTAGTTTTCATTTAGCTTCAGTTGTCCTTAAATGATCCCAGATACACATGATGATGCAGAAAGTTTTGCACATGAACAGGGGTTTATAAATGAATGAAGATACATTAATTTATTATTGATGTGCACAGATGCCTCATGTACATTTAAAGACATTCGGCTTCATTAAATAAACGTCACAGGAGTAAATCAGCTCTACATATAGTACTGTGCAAAAGTCTCAAGTCACCTCTAGCTTCGTTCTTGTCAGGGTTTTACTGAGTTTACATGTTTATTTCTCATGTCTTAAGACTTTTGCACAGTACTATATGTGAGGACTAAATAAATTCACATCTATAATAAAAAAAAATATTTGGCTAATTATATTCTTATATTATTTTGATTGTCATCTGGTGTAAAATGAATTTGCGCAGTCATTAATTAGTATCCTGTTATACTATAGTCATTCATCATCCACTTTATTAAAGAGATGTACCTAATATAGTGGCCGCAGCATGTATGATTTGATGACAGTAAAATGCAGAAAATCACTGGACTGATTCTTTTAAATGTTAGAACCACAGACTGTTAGTAAGGATAGACTCACAGTAACCTTCCAAAAAAGCCAGTATCTGTCGCCCCCCGGTGGCTGGCTGCAGTACATCATAAGCCCCGCCCATTCTGTCAGCCAAACAGGATGTTCATCATCCTCATCATCAATCTGTGTCATCCATCTTTATAAACAGTCTGTGGTTTTAACGTATTGTAAAGGATGAATCTGTAGTTTAACCGATCCATTAAAAGCTGCTCTGTAAAGAAGTCAGAGTCAATGTTTTTACTGATTCATGTATCTTTGTTTTCCCGCTGCAGCCTGACAGTCCCTATCAGGGCGGAGTATTTTTCCTGACTATTCATTTCCCCACAGATTATCCCTTCAAACCACCCAAGGTTAGTGAACGCATGAAACAAAATGGAAAAATACTGTGTTTCTGCGTCGGACTCACTTTTAATAATGACAATCACAAATCTGTTCACAACAGGCCTTAGTTATGAAGAATTTCTGCACAAATGAACATTCTTTGGTATTTTAACTGCCTTTTCTTTATCATTTTATGATGTTATCTTGAACAGATAAACCAGAGACACATGTTTGGTAAATCACAGCTATGGCCTATGGACATTATAGAAAAAATACACATTTAATATGCTAAACAAGTACACCTATGGGGAATTTAATGCCCTTTTTTTCATCAAAGTTCAAGTTTGTGTTAATATTTTGATATTCAGATTATTTGCCTGTGGTTGTTGGGAATACTACTATAAATATTAGACATCATACACGATTCTGGCTCCAACAGTTATTTTGTGAGCAGTTCACTCTTTAGACTCCTTAATAAATAGTTAAATTGTGTGCATTCGGATGCAAAACTTCAGTAAAGACAGATTTTTATATTTTTTTGTGAAACTGTCAGTGATTGATGTTTTGATATTTGGTTTAATCTTTTGGAAGCAGCAGGATGTGATGGAGGACATGTTTTATTTTCCACTCAGGTCGCCTTCACAACAAGAATTTATCACCCAAATATTAACAGTAATGGCAGCATCTGTTTGGATATATTGAGATCGCAGTGGTCTCCAGCATTAACGGTCTCTAAAGGTGAGGAGACGCCTCAAGGACGCTGGTATTTGACCAATCGTGGCAGGTTTTATTGACGCCGTGTTTTCTCTCTGCAGTCCTTTTGTCCATTTGTTCTCTGTTATGTGACCCGAACCCTGACGACCCGCTAGTGCCAGAGATCGCCCGCATCTACAAAACAGACCCTGCTAGGTGAGTGGACGGAAACCCTCCACCTACTGATGTGGAACCAGCCGAGATAGAACACATGAAAACTCACTGGGGAGGGGGACAACTTATAATTAAGGCCTGAATTCACCTACAAATGGATTACACGGGGCTACCAGTAAAATACTTCCAGAATAAAAGTAGTGAAGTTTTACCACGTGCGAGTCACTGATGAAGACAAATCCAGTCCTAAATGCTGGTTGGCTGAGGTTTGACAGATACAGTCTGGGGTCAAAATGTGAAATTGGAGAATTAACCAGAGAGTGGGTTTCACTCCAAAGGAATATTAGTGTCAGAGCTACCAGATCTACTTCAAAACAATGACGGTACATGGCAGTACATTGACTTTATAGGTTCTATCAGTGGAACATTTATACATCTATTGGACAAATGGACAGAAATCAACATATATGTGGAAGAACACTATCATTTACCTTGAAAACATCAGCAAACCAGCACCTTTTGTTTTCTGACTAATGTGACTAAAATACATAACATTTAGCACATTTAACCTGAGGCAGATCATCTCTAAAACATTGTGGACCAGTGATATTAATCCTTAAATCTGACACTCAAAGGTCTTCAAAACCCCAGACACAATAAATGACAGTGCTTTTCTTTGTCAATCTTTGCACAGAACGAGTCAAATGTGTAATCAGTGTTGATCACTTTATCCTAAGGGAGATGGGAGTGGGTGGAGCCTCCATACCATGGGTAGAGGGGTTCAGGGATGAGCTTTAGCATCAGGAGCACAAACATGAGTCATGGATGTGAACGTGGTTCAGACCGGTTCAACACGATAACGACGACACTGTTGGACTCTTATTTATATGAATGGAACGTCTGACATTTGACCAAAGATGCCTTAGGAACAAATGTCTTCAACTCATTAGGCTGTAGATGCTGTAGTTGACTGTGAGACGTACAGACTCAGACGCTGTCTCTGACACCTTAAAGCTTGTTCAGAGCGTCTTAACCGCCCGTCCGTCCGTTGGTCTCAGGTACAACAGACTAGCCCGAGAGTGGACAGAGAAGTACGCCATGCTGTGAGGGTAAGGGCTGATTGGCTCACTGAGTGACTCACCTGAGCTGCCTGTTGTCAGGGAAACGCCCGCGCTGGGCTGGGCTGGGCTGGACTGAACGCATGGCTCCGTCACAGGAACACGCCGCTGGGTGTTTCAGGTTTTGGACAGAATCGCGTTAACGCCATGCAGACGACGAGCAGCAGTTGGATCTAAAACCTGACAGAAAACAGCGACGTGGTCCTGTTAGTTCCTGCCTCGTGTTGACCGCTGGGGTTTGAGCTGTGTGTGTGTGTGTGTGTGTGTGTGTGTGTGTTCGCAGCATGGTCAAACGTCCTCATGTTGGAGCTTCTGTAAATGGAGAGAGTGATACAAACTGAATGTGTTTGGGTCTGAAGAGTCAAATAATCCATAGTGACTCAGAAAATGCAGATTTCTTCTTTGTTCTTATTGGTTAAAAAAATCTGCAGTTCTTTAAATCTACAGGCAAGTTGCATCTTCGCATTCATTACATTTAATGTCACATCCTCAGCTAGATGCAGACGTGTGGTTTTATCTGATCATTTTAGTAGACACATTGTAATACGTGTTATTGTGGTACTGACAGTGGTTCTGTGTTGCTCTAAATAATCTGACCAGCTTCACTTATGTGATGAAACTGAGGACATGAAAGCAGTGTTTACCTGGTGACGACTAATGTGTCTGTAGGTTTTAGGTTTAATTTGGGTGGGGTTTTTTTTGCATGTAGAGCAGGTTGGTCACTGGAGACACCTGGACCGGATCAGGAAAAATGTTACCGTCAGGGCTAAACAAACCCTCAAAGACTTAAATTAAACTCCTGGATCCCTGACACAGTTCTGTCTTTAGTCTAATGTTGTGTTTTAATTGAATAAATACAGAAAACCACCGGTGGTTTTTAGTCTAATCGTGTTTTTCAGGACAAATTGTGTCTTTAATGGTTTTTAATAACATTCTAATGTCCACACACATACATATGACAGTCTCTGGATATATGTGAAGTATGAACAGCAGGAACAGCTAAAGTTCAGGGTAAAAACAGCTTCTATAAACCAACGTGGTCGTCTTTAGTGTGACCTCCATTTGTACTGAGAATGTCTTTAACCATTTGTTCAGACACTATTAGATTTATGGCATTCATTTTCTGATGGTTTATAACAGGCTTCATTTAACACGTCAGATGTTTCTAATTGTGCTGCTTCTCGTCATGGGGGTCAAAGGTCACACTAAATACTGACTTAAACCTTTACAACACATTTAATTCAGTTTTTTGTGTCTTTTAAAGCATTTAGACAGATTTCCTGTATTTCCTTGTGTCTGATTAAAGTAGGATTAGAAACACGTCTTTAGCCTCATAGCATAATTACTTAAGTCGTATTTTTGGCCAAATTGTGATATCTGCGTACGTCCGCTCCCCTAACACTGCTGCTTCGTTTTGCGTCATTGGCTGTGACCTGAAAACATCTGAGTTAGGCGATTATGTTATGAGGCTAACGACATGTATGATCAGTTCAAACCTCCAGAAGGTAGAATCAGCCTTTTTCAGGCCGTACATCCTTGTGTGTGTTTTCTAAATGGGCATGGCATCGTCCTGACTCCGTTAACCATTCCCGCCCTCATGTGTTTGTTTTCTCTTCTTCAGGTACAACAAGACAGCTCAGGACTGGACTCAGAAATACGCCATGTGACCACCTCCTCCTCTCACTGCTGGAACAAACTGTTTTTCTTTTCTCATCCGACAATAACGGCAATTTGTTCAGATTGTTTTTGTTGATGTCGTCATTCGACTAAGATGCTTTTAAAAGTGTTGATTTGCCCTCTTCTGTTTCTCTCTACAAAGACGTGACAGGTGGCGGATTGAGCTGTGAATGTGCCAACGACCCTGCAGAGCTGAAACCGAACTGTTAGAGTAAATCAAACCAATAATGTACTGCATGTGTCCACCTAAAATAAACGACGCTTTGTTTCGTTTTGTTTTTTTTTCTTTTTGTCGTTTTTCTGTTGTTTTTAGAAGAGCGAGCCGTTAGTTTATCCATCATCCACAACACTGTTCTCCTCTTTTTGCACTGAAGATGAAACTCAAAGCTCCCAGCGGCTGATTGATCAACTAATAGCTCTGTGATGGTTTTTTCTCAATAAAGTTGAACAAATTGCACCTTTGTCTCCTGCTTTTCCTTTTGTCTTCATTTGTGTCCAACTAATATTGTGGAAGAACCGAGGATGAGGGTATGGCCATGAGTCAAATGACCCTTTAAATATGAATTTATTTGACAATATTAGACTACAGGTGATTACTGTTGATCAGCTCAGTTCACTTTATTTAAATCTACTGAAAATGACACTTTTTTATGGACTGTATACATTAGTTGAAGGACAATAGAAGCTCAGCTTCTTCCTACTCCATTTTGGATAAAGCGTTACTAGAGTCCCAATGAAACAGTTGTACATTGTATGACTTTCTTTTTTTGGTTTATTTAATACCGTCAATATTTTAGTGTTGTTTACATTTACAATTTTTTCTTTTTTGTGCACCTTAATATCTTATTCCTAATTATGTTTGAAATAAAATTAATTATTCTCATCAAAGTTTTCCAGAATTAACACAAACTAATCAATAAGACATGGAAAAACAATATTGTTTATAACAGCAGAGGCTGAAGGTAAAGGTTATAACCCAGAAAGACCAAGATTATTATTATTTATTTACTGTTGGAGCAACTTCCAAATACATTTCTCTAAATGTAAACTTTACTAAATTATTTATCAGCATTTATTATAGTATTTTTCTATATTTAATTCACTGATCATGTAATTGTTCATAAAAGCTCAGAGTAAATTCAGGTTCTTAAGTGACTTTCGATAAAATCTCTCATTAACTGAACATAAACCCAGTGTGTCCATCCACTGTCATTGATCCAACTCCATGGGTTTTACTGGTGAATCAATATTGTAGATGATGGTGTTTCCATGGTAACTACGGAGCCTCTGAACGTCCAAATGGGTCATATCTGATGACCATGAAAGATGAATAACTGTATTTTACACCAATTATTGACATGTATTGATAGGATTAGTGGATCAACTGGTATTAGACAGTTTAGATCAGTGGATGGATTTTGTCGCTGGTCAGAGTTTAATGTAAACCTAAGTTCCTACTTTTGATGCTGATGTGAATTATTCTTGTTGTAAAGGTAGAACATGTTGATATATTTTGTTCCATTTCAGTGTTAGTGTGTGTTTACCTGTTGTCTACGTGAAGGCACCTCCGTCACCTGATGGATGAAAACACCACATGCAAAGGACTATGGGAAACATGGAGGAAAGAGGTGATTATGGGTTAAATTACTCAAAAATATATACACAATATAATTAACTCTGAAAGTATGAAACTATGAAAACCATAAATGAAAAAATTCAACCAGGTTATAGACTAAACTATGCATTTAAAAAACAATTTATACAGGAATTTATCTAAAAAAAAAGAGTCTATAAATCCCAGTAACCAAGTTATGAAATTACTTCAACGAAAGGAAATATCAAATCACGTTTATGGAATCTGTTTATATTAACTGAGACTTTCATATGTGTATTCAGTTTATAAAAAATGTGTATAAATGTCAAAAAAGTAAATAAAGAGCCAAGTGGAATTAAAATATAAAATTAAGAGAAAAAGTTACACTAATAAATTAAAAGATTTTTTTTCTGCTTTACAATGTTTTAAGTAAATAAAGTAAATCAATTAAGTAAAAACCAAAAATAGCACTGCAACACACGCATCTGCATGTAGACTAAATACCAGTGTTTAACATTTTTAATAAATTACAATTACAAAGGTTATAAATATTGTAAATAGTCTGAACTCACCATGAAACATGTAAAATGTAAAACAGCATCGTCACCCTGTTGACATTCAGATTCAAAACTCTCTCAGAGCGTTCTATTGGCTCAACCAGCCCCTGCCCCCTCGTTATTAAAGCAATCAATGACGATAATAAAAAAAAAAATCGCAGCCAGAAAGAATTTATTAAAAAAACAGTTTATTAAAAAAGAAAACAATAATACAACCAATTCAGAGCTCATGTTGAACTGTACAGTGCAGGGCATCGCATAAATATCCTCTGATCCTCACAAGCTTCAGTTCCTCAGCGCACGATTTCCCATGATGCTGTTTGTCGACGGACTGGCTCTTCAGACGGGCTGAGCTGGACTAGATCCTGAACCTGTTTTTCAGTGGACGACGACACGAACAGAAATATCTCACGAACCCAGTCGAAGCGAACAGGCCTCAACGTTCAGCTTTACAATCATTTCAGGTCGAGTAGCACCTTTTTCACCTGCAGGAACCTCCACGAGAACACCGACGCCCAGAGGAACCCTTAAAGTAGGGGGTCAGGGGCCACATCCAACCCAATGGGATCCTCAAGTGGGCTGGACCAGTGCAATAATAACATATAAATAATGACGACTCCAAACTTTTCTGTTTTACAGTGAAAAAAGTAAAATGACATCATGAAAAAGTTTACATCTACACACTATCCTTTAAAAATGTTGAATAACATGAACAACCTGAAGTTTCTTGAGAAAAATAAGTGCAATTTGACAATATTATGTCTCAGCTCACTTACAGATCACATTGGATTTAGTAACTGTCAGAATATTGTTAAAATGACACTTAATTCTCTTATGACATTTCCGGTTATTAACATTTGTTCCGGTTATTCACATTTTTTATGAAAGGATAGTTTGTAAATGTAAATATTTTCATCTAATTTTACTTTTTCACACTAAAACAAAAAGAAACATGTGGAGCTGTCATTATGTATAGGTTATTATGATGGTATTTTACTGGTCTGACCCATTGCAGATCATACTGGTCTGTATGTGGAACCTGGACTAAAATGATTTTGACACCGTTGACGGTTAATATCTTGTTAATATCTTCACTGTAATTTTTTCGCTTTGCGCATTCATTCCTCGGACCAGATTGGACCCTCTGGCCGTACGTTTGACACTCCTGCCTTAAATGAAGTGAATGCTTGTTTCTGTACCTCAGTTACCGTCTTCACATCCTCTGATCGTATTGGTCAGCGTTGGGAGACGAACCCTGAAAGAACCTTTAAACTAAATAACAGCTTTTACGGCATTTGATGAATCCGTTCCTGCTGATTCCCCTGGATTCTCTTTTTGATGGACGTTGCATCAAAATCACATTAAAGATCATCATGGAAATGATGATATAAAATGAAACATTGATATGAGTTAATCATGAGTGACAGGATCGACAGGTCCTAAAACACAATGATGTGGACGACTAAGAGTCTTCACACACACATCCTTTAGACCAAATAATAATAATAATAATAATAATAATAATAATAATAATAATAATAATAATAATGGAAAAAAAAATTGAGGTAGAATGTTCAATAATTACAACAGTATAAATTTTTGGTCTAATTCATTTACACTGAAAGAGTTTAGATTAAAGAGTCTGGTTTAGACAGCTCTAAATGTAAAATGTCAATGAGATAACTTTGTTATATGGCCCTATATAAATAAAGGTTGATTGATTGATGGACAAATAAAAAAACAAAAGGGTAAATGTTTTGTTGTTTTACTCCTGTATCTACCGATCTTCATATTTAATTAAAAACATCTGTGACTGTTCATCCACTAAACACCTGACGTGTTCTGGACATAAAGACAAGATTAAAACCGCTAATAACTGTCTGTTATTTTCATCTTAAATAAAAACCAAAATCACAGTTATCTTCTGATATTTGCTTCATGACTGATGGAAATACAAAGTGAATGTATATATTTTTTTTCTTGTATGTTGTTTTGTTTCTTTTTTTTTTTAACTCCCTGAAGAGTGACGCAACCCTCTGATTTCTTCAACTTTTTGTTTTCAGGATGTGAAAATAATATCAATCCTGATAAGGATTGTACTGTTTTTATCGCTGTGTTGTCCAGCCATAGGATGAATATATTTTTAACAGCTTTACCGTATTTGATCCAAGTCCACGTACGACATTCAATCATTTAACTGCGCAGCCTATTTCATCAGTGGTACCAGCGAAACAATCTGGTAAATATGACTAAATCAGAGTCAACAAAATCAGGGAGACCAAGCCGATGATCTGACATGACCCCATGTGACGTGAAGTTGCCATGACAACAGAACTAAACCCGGTAAAAGCCCGAAGACGATGCTGTGGAATCGAGGGTTCAGTCTTTGCACAGGATTCACTGACAGTAACCAAAGTACAGAAACAGACCAATCCTTCAAACACTGACCCAAACCACCAGACGTCCACTTTAGAACGAACCTCATTAAAGTGACAGCGTCTTTTATAATAGTTATTGATTTTGTGTTGTCACATTTTTTAGCTCCGCCTTCCTAAACTGTCCTCATGTTCTTTTTCAAGACAGTTGGAATTAATAGTCATCAGGTCAATTGTTTTCCACCATGCGACGATAACTCTGTGCTTTCTCAGATGGAGGTGCTCTAAAAAAAAAAAAAAAGCAAAAAAAACCAAAAACACTTTGATGCATTCACTGACCACAGGAGACGGGAGGATTGATGCATTCACTGCCCTCAGGAGACGGGAGGATTAATGGTAAATATTTGAGAATGGTGCCTTTAAAATCGGCAGGTCTGAGTTTCGTTGCAGCTACTTTTTTGAACTGGCAGAGTGTAGTGTGGGCTGAAAACGTCACACCAAATCATTTAGCTTTTGTTTGACAGAAAATTAAATCTTTCATCTTTCCCCTCACGGTTTCTTTGGTTTCTTTTCAAACTTTACAAACACTTTTTGTTTCCTGCTAAAAAAAAAAAAAAAAAAAAGTCTGTCACATTTTTTAAAAAATACTTAAAAAGTTCATGACGAGAAACATTCAGTCCTGAAAAGCGTCTCACGGGAGGAGCGTTGTTGCCTCTGGAGGACGGGGCCGGTTCAGGCTGGAGTGACGGATGGAGACGGGGACCAATCAGAGGGCTACGCTGTGGAGAGCTCCACCCCGCTGTCGCACACACCGCTATCGATCCGAACGTCCACCTTCAGGTCCTGAACCTGAGCGCACAAGGCCTCACCTGTCGAGACAAAACGCAGCTGAAAGCCTCGTGTTGTCATGGCAACTACTGCCTAAGAGGACAAACGGATACGTACCGGTCGTCACGTTCTTTGACTGCGTTTCTACGGCGTCAGACTGATGCAGCGCCTCCACCAGGACACTCAGGGCTTTGCAGTCTCCGACCGATCGGAGTCCTGCCAGCAGATCCCGGACCGTCCCACCTGAAACCTGAAGGACGACACAGATGACACTCAGATCCGAGCCATTCATGAGCCTGTTTACATGCACACCAATACTCCGATCAGGATCCAATTTTTGGAGTTGTCAGATTGTCTAAGTGACCATGTAAACAGTATAATCTGTTTTACCAGATAACAGTAGTAATGTGATTATGAAAAATCATTTTAACACACTTGGATTTCTCCTGAATACTCCAGTGTCTTTGTGTGTGTATACAGGTTAATACATCTGCGCATGTGTAAACACAATTAAAATCATAGAGAATGGAAGTTAAATTGTGAAACGTGAGTGGAAGATGATAACAGGAAGTGCAAGTCTAGCATTACCACATATGTAAGAAATCCGATTATGGACTGGAGCGATAAACCAGGGTTTTTCAATTGTCACATTTCTTAAATGCATGTAAATGCGTCAGATCTGCGTAAAACAATTATCCGATTCCTCCCAGTTATCAGACTTTTATGGTCATGTAAACAGGCTCCTCAACAGCATAAGTGGCTCAAATCCCAGTGAATCCGATCTGTATGTGATCCTGAATCAGATACAGATCAGATCTTTAATAATAATAAATAACAATGCATTAGATTTCTATAACGCTTTTCAAGGAACCCAAAGCACTTTACATTATTGATGCATTATTCTTTCACTCTCACATTCTCACTCTGGTGGTGATAAACTATGTTTGTATCCACAGCTGCCCTGGGGCAGACTGACAGAAGCATGGCTGCCAATTCGCACCAAACGGCCCCTCCGACCACCACTGAACATTCATACACCAGGGTGAGTGGCACTGGAGGCAAGGTGGGTGAAGTGTCTTGCCCAAGGACACAACAGCTCATGAC
>JAPQRQ010000002.1:3004716-3016317 GCA_037367365.1 Apogon talboti
TTGAATTACTATAATTTATGAGCAATTTAAAAAAGTTGGGGTGTCGAAACACCCCAGGTGACTAACGTAGGGTTAAATACGACAAAATAATTGATACTAGATGTGCCACGGTCAAAGTGATTAATCAGAGCTGATTGGATATCTTCAGTATCAGCTGAAGTTGACGAAGCTGACACTTAATATTAGGATTCTCAATTAGACAAACTGCGAGGAAATGAGGGAAAATAATCATTCCCACCTAGATTTTTTATTTTTTTAAATCCGATCCGGCCTGAGATGAATTTCCATTTGGAAAAATTACACTGAAGACATTAACAGTGAACATTGTTGAACTTGTTGGAGTTCACATGCAACCCCAATGTGACCCCAGGTAAAATAATAGTATAATAACTTATAAACAATGACTCCAAACTCCAAACTCCAAATGATCTTCTTGGTTCAATGTGAAAAATTACATTATGAAAATATTTCCCTTTACAAACAATTCTTTCACAACAAAATGTGAATAACCTGAACAAATATGAACAACCTTTGTAGATCCACTGTGATCGGGACGTTGTGTTAATAATAAGCTGAGACTTTTTTTTTTTAAAGAAATTTCAGGTTATACATGGTTCTTCAGAGAACTCCCATTTTCATCATATAATTTGACTGTTTTCCACACTAAAACAAAAAGAACATTTTGGACAATTACTTATAGATGATTATGTTATTATTTTACTGGTCTGTATTAAAGCGTCTTCGTCGACGGTACCTCGTAGCTGTCCAGCAGTGTCTTGGCGGGGGAGGGGCTCAGTCTGAAGGCGCTGTTCAGGATCCCCAGGCCCAAACTGTGAGCCAGTCTCTCCCAGCGTCCTTCACTCTCCAGAGCACCGCACACCGCCTTCTTCACCTCCGCGTCCAGGCTCGACAGGTCGCCTTCAGACAAAGAGGTGCATAAATGCACAAGGATACGGATATCAGAGGTTCACATTTACTGTCAGAAGGCCTCATGGTTGAAACATGGCTTTTATTTTTTTTAAAACATATTTTATTTTTGATTTTTCATAGGACAACAATACAGTTACATACTTGCAAAACAAGATGTCCTCACCGACCCACAACAACAGGGCCAGAGTCAACAGACAACAGACACCCAGACACAAAAAAAAAAAAGACAGACACACTGACAGAGGACAAAAAAAAAACATGACATGACATGGAAATATGGCTTTAAATGAGTTTGAGGCTCACCTTGAGGAGGAATGAAGGCTTTGTGAGGACGTTTTGGTTCATACTCTTTACCGTTCAGGAGCTCCAACACCTGGAAACCAGAGGCACCAGCGGGTTTATTAAAACCCCCACAAACTTCAGACAAATGTCACAGCATCACATCCAGTTTTGTGGAAAATTTGATTTAGTGATTTTTTCCAAACATGAAATGAAAATTAACATATATGTGAACAAGTAAAACAGAAATAATAGTACAAATCAACAATCAAGACAATCTTAGAAAGAAAAAACATTCATTTCACTTTAAACTTGAAGACAAAACTGAGAATGGAAATGGAACTCCTCAAATCCTCGTACACAGAATCTGCTGTCAGTATCTAAAGTCGAAATGAGGCTCTGGTTAACTGGTAAAGTTAATGTAGACTTTAGGGTTTTTACCTGTGAGGTGGTGGCCATGTTGAGCGGAGTCATGCCTGGGACATAGCCTTCATCCTCCTCCTCCTCCTCCCCCTCCTCTTCATCACACGACTCCTCCTCTCTGAAGAACAGCGGCTCACAGTTTTCCTTATGGGGGTCTGCTCCTGAAAACACAGACAGACAAAGGTGATGAGTTTATTTAGTAACCGATTGGTCAAATTATCACTTTTTTTTATTTTTGGGGCTGTAGACAGTTGTTACAGTGTTCAGAGTCTCATGCCGCCTTCATGGTCTCTATATTCTACATAAGAACCATGTCCTTACTAGGATCACAAACAGGACTGTGGGTACACATATAAACACAATCACTTTCTGGATGTTGCAGTAGTGCAGAAAGGTGTGGTCTCCATTACACCTGGTAGTTCCATCTATGTTACCATGGTAATGCTACATGAGCCTTAAGGCAATGTGCACATTCTATTCATGCAATCAGAAGAACGTCAGTTAAAAGCCCAATAAAACCATTTTTTGGGAAAACATAACACGACTCAAACAGCAAGCACTTCCAAGCTAACCTTCTGACACCAGTGCATATCATGAATAATTTAATAAAACAACAGGCCAGTTACAACTCTGCTGTGCTAAGCTAACACTAAGCAGATCCAACAGTACAAGTATTATTTCTCTACAGATTAAACTCTGAACGACACGAAGAAGAGCAAAAATAAAGGTCACATTACGACGTGATGATTATGAATTTTGCCTTAACTTTGCTGTTTTCAGATCATAATTTGGTTTAATATGAATAAAGCTTGGGCTAGCGGCTAATCTAGTGATGTCTGTTACATTGAAGTAGAAACAAACTAGAAACAAATGGTCCAGGGATAAACATGTGGAGACTCAGGCCTTAACTTCTAATTCCTCCTGTTTAATCAGTAGAATTGGCACCATTTTAGTACAAATTCTTGTTTTTATTGGTTCAAAACCAGTAGGTGGTGGGCCGGACCCCAATATCTCGTTTTTGATTGAACACGAGACGCTGTGTGAGATTTCTTTCAATGATGATATAGTGAAAAATCATTCAAGCTCCACAGAACCTGTTTCCTTCGTTGCCCCATGCACCAATGTTAAATATAGTCTTTTAAACACTCCTTGTTTTGAGCAGGCAAACCTGCAGGACAGCTAAATGAGAATGACCGATTTGCATCACGTTTCGCGGACAACCAGAATGTAAACATGTCAGGTGGCCTCTCACTTCTGTCTCCTGTTAATACCATGTTTTTGCTATCTTCTAAAACAGTATGTTGCTGGGAAAATCTTTTGTTGGGATGTTCTTCCAACCGATCTGCCGGATGAGACGGACAGTATATAAGCAGTCAAATGGATCAGCTTTGCATTTTAGTCATGTTTCTGATACAATGGTGTATCACCAAGGTAAGGTACGAATGTTTGAACACGTAGTAGGTTATGTCAATAGTATGTTGTATCTTATGGTTGTACTAGCGTGTTGACCCGTGGGGAACCACAGGTTCTAGATGTGGTATCAATATTGGTGTAATAAATTTACCTCTGACACAGTTCATTCCTTTACTTTCTTGGTAAATTCCACTGGCATTTTCAGTTGAATAACCTCTCAGCTGGCATATCTGTTTTTGCACATGAAATTGGACACCATGGCAACATGGCCCTATTGTTTATCTGTTGCTAGGTAACCAATTTCAATGATGATTCTCTGATTCTAGGACGTGATTGTAAGGCTATTGTACTCCAAAATTACTAATATCTCCCAAAATATTGGTCCTATCAACTTGCCATTTTCGCCAGTCTCTTCCTTGTATGTATGTATGAATGTATTGTTGAGAATATATTGTAGAGAATGTAGAGAACCATGATCTGTTTTGTAATCTGAATGCTATGATATAACCATGTTATCTATGTTTGCTGATTTCCTTTGAGTTGTGTGACATACTGATATAAGAGGGTCCAAAGCTCCAAAGGGTAATCATTCTCTTGCCTTTTGTAAAATGGAGAAATATAGGCAGAATGTCAGAGAGGGTTTAGCTATACTTTTAGAAGTGTGGGAATAGAATAGACAAGAAATGAGCAGAAAGGTTCCATTGTTTGAACCAGGCCTAAGGATAAGAGTTTAGGAGGTCCAGTGACAAGAACAGGGAGTGATGTGATGGTCAGCTGTGGTGTGAGTTTTGCATGCAGATAATTGGTTGAAGTTAGAAAGTAGGAAGGAACCACCCAAAAAGAGAAAGAACAGAGAATGAGAAAAGACAAGGGGTCGGGGCTTTGAGGACTTGGAGCTGGGAGAAGCACATGCTGGGGCCCGCCATCTCAATGTCTGCTGGCTAGGGAAGCTGAATCTCTGTATCCTTGAAAGACCACAGATCTGTATACGATTGATTATTGTTCATTAAATGATTGATTCATTGTTACTCTTAAATCCTGTTTCAAGTCTGTTTTATGGTCAAGGTAACAACCAATCTAATGAACGCGTGGGATTCAGAATTGGAGTCAGCTAGCTTAGCTAGGTAGGTTTTTGACTTTACAGATTATTGAAATAAATTGTATCTTGTTTGATGAACAGCTTGTGTACCCCTCTCAATCAATGCATTGTAACCTACACAACTCACTTAATGAAAGCAGCCATAGCAACCACTCGACATGCAAGTTTTCATCAACACAATTGACAGTTACACACAAAGGGAACACCACATACCTCTGTCTCTCCATCATAGGCAAAAGTTACACACAGTTAAGGGACCCCAAACGTGGGAACAAGTCCCCGTCCCACAGCGTAATAAGCTGCTCCAGCTACACACTGAATTTGTTGGAGCACCACAGAAAATTGGGTGAATTCAGGGAAGCATAACCAACCCTGCTACACTAGCATTATTGAAAATGAAGTGCTGTATACATCTAGTCACAGATGAGAAAAGCTCTGTCACCACCTTTTCTGAGACCAGCTGGGCAATGTTTGTGCAGTGTGCACATCCCTGGATGGGCCTTGAAACCAAGGAGAGTCTAATTGCTGAAAATGCCATAGCCGCATTTAACTCAGATTCTGGAAATGCACAAGTGCCAACTAATCAAGGCTTCCATCGGAAGTGCTACATGCTATTCATCAGTAAGGCCCATATAGCAAGAGCAGTAAAAAGCAGAGAACAGACACCCCAACACAACAAAGGTTTGTATCAAATGCATATTTTTCATTCTAATTTCCTGTGAGAAGTCTGACAAGTATTTGTACAGGTGGGATGTCTGTGTAACACACTTAGGAGTAGCCTAAAACTTCATGGGTTAAGACTCTTCACTCATAAGCTGCCAATTCTTGCTCACTTATTCATCCTCTGTGATCTGGCTCCCTCCTGCCTCCATTATCATCACTTTTATCCATCCGCTGTGGTGCGGCTCCCCTCCTGCCTCAGAATCATCACTCATCTGTCCATCCGCTGTGGTGCAGCTCCCCTCCTGCCTCCAGTATCATCACTCATCTGTCCATCTGCTGTGGTGCGGCTCCCCTCCTGCCTCAGAATCATTACTCATCTGTCTATCCACTGTGGTGCGGCTCCCCTCCTACCTCCAGCATCACCTCTCATCTATCCATCAGCTGGGGTCCTGCTCCCCTCCTGCCTCCATCGTCATCACTCATTTATCCATATAGCTGTGATAGTGTTTATTATATAGTTAAATAGATGGTAGAGGTCTCTATTATATGTACTAACAGTTGTAGTAGTACATCCGCTGCTAATTCTTAGTATTAACAGTTATGGACATCTGTTCTATTCACTGGTAATTATACCAACACCAGCTATGCTACTTCCTAATAGTTCGTTTGCTGTGCATCCATGTGTCTCCCCCTATTTCCCCATCTTCTCCCCCCTTCCGAATCTCTCCCCCTCTCACTCTCTCTTCTCACTGGTCAAGGCAGATGACCATCCTCCAGGAGTCGGGGTCTGCTCAAGGTTTCTGCCTGTTAAAATGAAGTTTTTCCTCACCACTGTCACCAAGTGTTTGCTCCTGGAGGATTCTGTTGGGTTTCTGTAAATTAGCTTGAGAGTCTGTTTCCAACCAGCTTATATGTAAAGTGCCATGAGATAACATTCTGTTATGATTTGGTGTTACATAAATAAAATTTGATTTGAATCATAAAATGTTGGTGGCCAGCAGCCTGGTGAGCACATCTAATCTGTGAAATAACGTAGACGTCAGATTGAGGCAACTACTGTCACTGAGTATTGTAATAAGGTAAATATGACAAGGTACAAGTGCTTAGAATAAGGCAAGGAAAGTTTATTAATATAGCACAATTCATACACAGGGCAGTTGTTCTATGCACAGTTGAACAGAGCAGTTTTCAGCTGGACTCAAACATGGTCAGAGTAGAGGCCTGTCTCATGTCATCAGGAAGACTGTTCCAGAGTTGCTGCATGGAACTGAAACGTAGCTTCACCATGTTTAGTCCTGACTCTGCGCACCAGCAGAAGATCTGTCCCTGATGTTCTCAGGGTCCTGGAAGGTTCATATGGGACCAACATGTCAGAGATGTACTTTGGTGCTAAACCATGGAGAGACTTATACACAGTCAGAACTGTTTTAAAGTCTATTCTCTAAGTGACAGGAAGCCTGAGCAGAGATTTGAGCACAAGACTAATATGGTCGTACTTCCTGGTTCTCGTCAGAACCTGAGTAGCAGCGTTCTGGATGTACTTCAGTTGAGTTTCAGCTTGTTTAGAGGGTCCGGTGAGAAGGCCATTACAGTAGTCTAACCTGCTAGAGATAAATGCATGGATAAGTCTAAGTCTGGTTTATACAATAAACTGTTAATTCTAGCAATGTTTTTGAGATGGTAAAAGGCTGATGATGTTACCGATGTTAAGACAGGTACACACTACATTGCAATATTTGTTGAACTTAGTACATTGTCATAGTACATTGTACTATGACAGAACAGTATTTGACAAACTGTCTTAAAAGACATCTGCACCATAAGAATGCAATTTTTTTTGTGTAATTAAACATTATGGAGTTAATCTGCATGTGAACAAAAACACGGTGTTTTAGCTTCCTCACAGTTATGAAGACATTCCATTGCTGTGCCTCATAGCTGTATTACTATTACATTCTGTAGGGGACAACCAAGTGCCAAACGAGGCCCGTCCACCCTCCGTCACTGATGATAGTGCCCCAGAGGTTAGGATTCTGCACTCAGCCTTGGAAGGTTCCCATCCACTGAGGAGAGTGTCACATCTACTCCCAGTTGGTTGCCTAATATGTGAGAAGAATTAATATGTTACTGACATTAACAGAAAAAGAAGAGTAAGCTTTCAAAATGTGAAACACTGACAACTATGACATTGGTAACAAATGATATAAAACCGTTTTAAGTTCATGCCTTTGACTATTTCGTTTCATTCTCTAGTTTGCGCTTGAGTTACTGGCTCACCGTAGAGTAGCACATTTCACGGCTATTGTTGTCACCAACGTAACGCATTCAAGCATGCCAAGCACGGCTCACAGTCTTTGTAGCCTATAAAAATAACTACAACAATATGCACACATTCAAGGTATATGAAGCAATTACAAAGCAAACCATACCTGCACGTTGTCTCAGGAGGATGAGTGAATCTGCTGACTGTTCATGTTCCAGCTCTGGGATGACACTCTTTCAACGAACGACACGATTGGCCAAAACAATTAAATGAGGTAACAACAAGAATTCTGATTGGATCTTATCCAGACACACTTTTGTAATCTTGTAAAAAATGTCATATTATTCTTTACGGAGCAATCGGTCAGCTAGTATTTTAGCAATTTGTTTTTAGAAATTCAGCTTCACAGTGAAGAGGTATCGATCAACTCGTGAACGGAACGAGATAGACCGACTTGGCCCACCACCTACAGCTCCGTTAAAACTGCACTGTGCTGTTAATGCAAACTCAACACTTCCTGTAGCCTTACAGGGACTAAATGAATTTGCAGCTGAAGTCGGACACTTTAACATAAACTAGAGAAATAAACTGTTGAAAATAGTGATGAGTTTATCAAATCAAGTAGTAGAGTTTATTGTGCTTGATGCCAACGTATACTTTATATGACACACACCAGGAGTTTTTCCATATTTATTTTTTCTCTTCCCTGTAGTCGAAGCCTTTATGAGTCCATGTTGCCTCCAGCTGTTATCAGAGACGTAAATTGTTAGTTTTATTTGTGGAAACACAGTACCTACTTTACCAATTTTATATAATCTCTCAAGCCTGAACTCTAAATGTCCTAAAACATCTATGATTATCAGACTTCCCGACCTCAGGTGTGTGTTTTACCTGCAGCCATGAGCAGAGCCGTCAGTTTGGCCGAGCCTCGTCCTGCGGCGATGTGGAGGGGGGTGGAGCCATTAAAGGTGCAGCAGTCCACCTTGGCGTTACCCTGACAACAGAATACAGGCATCTATCACCACATCATTGGATCATCTGCTCAAGACATTTGGTTTATGAGCAACAGATCAGGGATAAATCCAGGAGAAGCTTTCAGACCCCACACATTTTGTACTCTGGTTTCCAGAGACTCTATGGTTTTAGACCTTTATCCCAGACCTTCCACCTGAGCCCGGCTCCATCAACCATGTTCCATACAATGACTGACTGTATTATCATTTATTTTATTACATTCATTCTCCAACACAGCTTCAGGTAAATATTTTTTCTGCCCTACCTCGTTTATGTTTCTAGCCTGTGCTTATTAGTGGCATCTATAACTACCCCCGGGGATAAATAAACTTCCTTATGATGCTGGCACCAGTTTGCCCGGTTGAACCGGTCGCTGTGTACCTCCAGCAGCAGACAGCCGGCCAGAGACACGTTGTCTGCCTCGGTGGCGAGGTGGAGGGCGGTCCGACCACAGCTGCGCTCCTGAGCCTCCACGTCGGCCCCACATTCCAACAGCTCCCTGACAGACGACAGCCGATTGGACAGGATGGCCAGGTGGATGGGACACAGACCTAGTAACCATGGCAAAAGATGGACAAGGACTCATCGAGCCAGTTTTACCTTATGTAATCAAACATGGTGTATACTGTGTGTATTAGGGATGTTGACTGAGGCCAATGTGATGCACATCTAAATACGCTGAAGTTACTGCCAGTGAGTTATGATTCACCATTTTACTGCACAGTTTTCAACACTGATTTTAACTGATTCAATGCAATATGATGCAAATGAATAAGATGCCATGTAACATGTAACAAACCATTAATGGGACAAAAATGGTTTCCCCCCCCCGCCCCCAAATCACAGTAATGATGTTAAATAAATCAGACAAATAGAAACAGACTGATTAATCAGTTTAAGTTCATCTGCACATTTTATGTATAGTTTGGGAGAAGTTGGCTCCATCGGTGGCAGATGACTAACATCAGGCTTCTCAACTGGATGTACTGACATTAAGGGAGGTAAAAAAAAAACAAAAAACACTGAAAATCGCAAAAAATAATTCCTTTAGTTTTAACAGCTTGTTTGGTGTCCAGTTTCAGATTTGCTGATTTATTGATTTTAGCATTCAATACTTTGACTTAGATGTTCAGTTCACTCATGAAATTTGAAGCAAAAGAGTTCATTCGTAACATGCAATGATATGATGATATTAGTGTTTTTCTTTTGTCAGCAGCCTTTAAAAATCCTCTATCATTATCATCCTCTACCATTCAACCACTATAAACAGCTTAACAATATTTCCACAGATAGGTCTTGACTGGTCAAAGATAAAATCCTGGGTGCTCTTTGACTGAGATTCAGAGACTGAGACCCTCAGATCATGGTCTTGGTTCCGGTCTTCACAGCTCCAGACTGTCTCTGTCTGTCCTGTGTCTGTCTCTGTGTCTGTGTCCGTCTCTATGTCCGTCCTGTGTCTGTACCTGCTGTGTTGGTTTGCTCCAACAGACCCTTCAGCTCTTTGTGCTTCAGTAAAAACTGGACCATTCCTCCTCCCTCCTGCTGCGACGCCAGGTGCAGTGCTGTGTTGCCATGACGATCTGTCAGAGTTGGGTCGGCGCCGGCCAATAGCAGCGCCTCCACTGCCTCCTTCTGCTGTGTGATCACAGCCAGGTGCAAGGGAGTCTGGGAAACATGGGAGTAAGAATACAGGTGAGGAGATCATTCAGATGATTCAAATGAAGATGAATATGAGCGTTTGTTTACCTGGTAAAGGTGGTTCCTCATGTTCAGAACCTCCTCTCCAGGCAGAAGCGACACTATCTGAGTGAGACTCCTCAGCGCCGCCTGCTGGTTGTGGAGAACCGCCAGGTGGAGTCCACTGAGGAGGAAGAGGAATGAAACAGGATGCAAAGGACAAGCTACTTACATGAGCAGAAAAAACTATCTGGACCTATCTGTAATGATGCATCTGAATTATATTTTAACATGAAAAAATCTAATAACACATTTATAACTGACATTAATTCCTGCTTTCTATTTTAAAAAAATACTGTATTCATAAAATTACTAAAGCTCCATCTAAAAACAGTCTTGAAAACAATCTCCTAAAACCTGGAGGTTTCCTGAAAAACTTGACACAACTGTCAGTGTTCACTAAAATATTTATTTCTCAGCATCAAGTCTCAAAGGTAAAAACACACAGACGCATCCGGACTTGAAGGTAAAATGTGTTTTTACCTTTATAATCTAATACTAACACATTACATCTGGTTCACAAAAGGTACAAACACACAAATGTTGCTCTTGCTCTTAAAGTAGAATACATGTGTGTTTTTGTGTGTGTTTGTGTGCAGACTGACGTGTCTCCATCCTCATCCTGGGCCGTCATCAGGGGGCGCTGTGGAGCCAACAGGTACGCAGAGTCTCCAGTAACAGAGTATTGAAACAGAGCTTCCATCTGTTGACTAGTGACCTGAAGCAGCTTTTCATCTGCAAAAAAATGTAAAATAAATAAAAACACACACAAAGGTAACATCATTAGAAGAGGACTTAACATTTGTGTAGTTTTTTGCACACTGTAGTATATTTCTATTACCAATATATTTTCCAGTACCACTTTAGAATAAAACTAGTTAATTAGCATTAACGTGGAAAGAAGCACTTCCTAATATTAATTAACAGTGGTTAACAGTATTAAACATTGCTTAATAATGTGTCTACTAAACATTTCCGCTGTGTTTATGTTTACTAATAATGAGCAGGCAAATGGGGAAAAACCACCCCACGTGTAATTCTGATTCACAGATATTGGGAATTTCTCACCATACCAGGTACCAAAATATCTTCTGAGGCACATAAAAACTCATTATCACTAATAAAACTGAGTGTTAGACTTGTTAGAGTATGACACCACTGACAGACAACCAAATGAAACCGACTGAATGGAATAAAATGACATATAAGTCGACAACTAGAACATAGGCCTTGTCTTTTTTGATATTTTAATGTAGAAATGCCACATTGTGTTTCAATCACAAATTAAAACAATAAATGGATTTAAATGGTTCATAACTGGATCCAAAACCATATTTGGACATTTAATCAACCATCAAAATGATTCAGTCTATTTTGTAATCTGTTAACAACTCAGTTTAATAAAGATCAGTCTGAGCGCAGGCTGTTTATAAACGGTGTGTGTTTGTTGGTGTTGTCATTGTGTACCTCCGTGCGCCTCAGGCTCCACACTGACCCCCCCGTCCTCAGTCGTCTCCCCTGGGTTCAGGCCCTCCGGCTGGGCTACGGGTCTCTGGACGACCCCTGACCCGGCATCATCGTCTGGATCGCTGTCATCACTGCTGTCGCTTGCCCTGTCACCTTGAGATGCTGCAACACAACAATAATACACCAACATTTCAGTCAACTGGCAACACTTTCTGTGACTTTTCATCCCATTTACTTCAAATCAAATCAAATCAAAATCAAACTTTATTTATATAGCGCCAAATCATAACAGAAGTTATCTCATGACACTTTA
>JAPQRQ010000002.1:3016417-3028521 GCA_037367365.1 Apogon talboti
TGGTGGATGGTCATCTGCCTTGACCAGCTGGGGTTAAAGATAGAGGGTAAAGCAAGAGAAAGAGAGAGAGAGAGAGAGAAGGAAAGAAAGATTGGGAAGGGGGGGGTAGGGGTAGACACATGGATGCACAGCAAATGACGACAACCCAGCCAATGGATAGATGAGAGGTGACGCCGGAGACAGGAGAGGAGCAGGACCACAGAGGATGGAAAGAAGGGGGTTGAAGCCAGAGGCAGGAGGGGAGCCGGGCCACATCAGGAAAACCTAGGAAAACCTGTGACTTCAATGAAGTTTAAACCATTGAATCAAATATTGTGAAATATCATGGTGAGGGGTTTATGAGGCCATACATGATTTAATGTAGGATTTTTTAAATTAACCAGCTTTATTTTAGAATTCGACAATAAATGGAAACACACTTAGTCCCTGAATGTAGAAAAATACTGTTTCATTTTGTCCTATTTACTGTAGCGAGTCACAAATCACACTCTGTATGGCATTTTTCATCATGTAGGTGATACTCTGTGTTCTTCCACACCGATGGAGGCAGGAAATAACAGCACAAGAACTGCAACCTGTCAAACCAAAATGAGGAGACATGACATAAAAAGAGGGATGGATTTCCTCATATGGACCAGGTTTAAGGCATAAAAAATGAGACTAATTAAAAAAGTATCAGAGTGGATGAACACCTTTCTGTAATCAATGTTAGAAAGATCCAACTGAACACAAATTCCTCTCCAGTGCACTATTTTTCGAAAACACATTTTAGCTTGTTTATTTTACTTTGTACGGTACATGTGAATATAAAACCTGGTTATTGTTCAAATGGTTCAATTTCCCATTTTAACAAAAAGAAAAAAAACATGTTACTGGTACATATTACAGCTTTGTTTTTTTTTTTCCCCAGACCATCTGCATGTTTATGCCCTCCAACCTGTATTTCAACATAAACTTTAAGTTGTCTCTGAACATAACATCAGTTAAAGAATGTGCAAAATCTCTTCATGAACGCTGAATCCTCTGATCCTGAACAAATGACTCCAGATACTTTTCGATACTCGATAACATCTCTGCAGTTTTGGTCACGTACCCAATGTGTTGGCAGAGTTGCTGTTTTTTCTCACCGTGTTTGACGCTTCCTCCTCCTCCCAGACCAGCTGAGTATCCTGTGGGGAAACCACCACCACCACCACCTCCTCCTCCTCCTCCTCCTCCTCCTCCTCCTGCTGCTCCGTAGTTATAGTTTGTAAAGCTCTGGAAATACCCTGTAGGGAAAATAAAACACCCAGACTCTACATAAGTGCTCATGAATCTAATCAACTGAAAATGTGGAAATCAGGAGGGCGAAGGCAAGATACCTCCTCCTCCTGCAGAGCCGGGTCCTCCTCCTGCAGCTGGACCTCCTCCTCGGTACAGACCTCCTCCTCCTCCTCCATGACCGCTAAAGTCCTGGAAGTTGGGCAGCGTCTTCTGCCTCTTCCTCTGCACCTCCTCTTTATCTGCACACATGACCATCGCAAAAACATCACCACACTGATGAGGAGAACTATACATTGATACCACACTTATATGAAATCATTTACTGGATTTTTTTGTGTCTACATGTTGTTTTCAATAAATAGATCATTTTTGCATATAAACAATCCTCTGCTCCCCTTTTTTAAGATCAGAGGTGGATACTGAACATCCTATATTGTTTGCCTCATAGCAAAATTGCCCAATCATATTCTAAGGTTTTCAGAAAGAAAAAAAAAACACTTTTTCCAGCAAACACATTAGAACTTTATTTATCCTGTAGTAGTAAGTTTGACCACATGTGCGAATAAATTTGCAAAAAACACCAACAAAGATTGAATAACTAACACATACAAGTGACAGAGAATATGCCATGACTTAGTTAATTAAGCCATGAGGCTAACGATCGGTAAAACCAGACTATCACTAAAATTAATAATCAAAACATTGAGATTTCTTATGTGCAGATCAGTGGATGACTCAGGAGTCTGACCAGACCATACTGTTAATCCTTTACAGATAGTTAACCTGAGAGTCAACATTCAGAACCGTAGACGCCTCACCTGTATGTGGGCAGAGTCAGACCTACCTATGATCTGTGGGTGGTAGGTGAACGGTTTGGGTTCGCTCGTCTCGTTGTCGGACTTCCTCTTCAGCTGGACGAACACGGACGTCGGTTTCTGCAGGTTCTGGTCTCTGTACTTCGGGGTCTTAAAGACGATGGCAAACTGCCAGCACAGATCACCGTGGTAACGAGATGATGAGTGATGTGACTGACAGCTGGGATGGTGTGAGAATCAACCACACAAACGGCACGATGTTTCTACAGCTCACCTGTCTGTGGACGTCCGTCGGAGAGAAATCCCCCAAAGCCTCCCAGGTGAAACCGGAGTCGTCCTCCTCATAGAATCGCACCTGGATGTCATCTGTTAAAAGAAAAAAGACAAAACACAGGTTTGTTATGAGGTCTAGGTGAATTTTTGATTTTGATTGGTCAACAGTGGCATTCTACAGCTTATCATTTACATATAAGAGGCTGAATTTTTGGAAAATTTCTTTTATTTTTTAACATACAGTAATGTGTAAAAGTCTTATTCCACCTTCATCGTTGTTCTATTTTCAGGGTTAAAATGACCATACATGTTTATTTTTTTGTCTCCTTTCTTCAGATACAAGGAAATAAAGGAAATATGTGTACATTCTTAAAAGACACAAAACTGAACTAAATGTGTTGTAAAGGTTAAAGTCACTATTTAGTGTGACCTCTGATCCCATGACAATAAGCAGCACAAACAATTACAAACATCTGACATGTGTTGAATCAAACCTGGTATAATATATCAGAAAATAAATGCCATTAATCTCATATTGTCTGAACAAAAGGGTTAAAGACACGTTAAGGTCAAAGGGAGGTCGCACTAAACACGATCAATTTGGTTTATAGAAGCTGTTTTTAACCTGAAACTTTAATTTTTCCTGTTGTACATACTTCACATATCAGATTGGATCTAAATACAGAGACAAATGCATATGTGTAGACATCAGAACTTTACTAAACAATGTTGGAACAGGACTTTTGTATAGAACTGTGTAATAATATAACACAAGCGAGTTAGGGTCTTTTATCTGATTGAAGGGTTTTATTCCACTATAAAGACATACATTAATCTTTACATATCAGAGATTCAGGGATTTGTGTGTATTTTTAATCATTTTTTAAATCATTTTTGGACAATAGAATAAGATACAACAGGGTAAGAGTCTTCCTTTGGGAGATGATCATATTAAACTGTATACAGTCTGGTTCCTCTCCTCCTTATCTCACCTTTCTGGACTTTGTCACAGAGTAAATAAACCTCCTCTCCTCCGGTCACACAGCCGGCGGTGCGATCCATCCGGACAATCTTCAGGTTGGAGGCATTTGGAGCCTCTAAAAAAAAAAAAAAAACACAGTTAAAGAGCAAACAGGGAAGTCACCTCCCATCAGATAAATGGACAGCCTTTCTACAGCCTGTGAATCTCTTTTCTGCTGATAGAGAAGCGCCTGATGAACTTGAGTCCGCTGAAAGGAAGCTTCAGCGCACAGAAATCCAACAAGCAGGAAGAGGGAAGTGAAACCACGAGGCCTGGAACAGCAATAAAGCTGAGTCTGTAAGAGAACTCCAAACGCTGTTCATCAACAAAACACTTTGAGCAAACGTTTCCTGAAAACACTGCTGGTTCCTGGTTGACAACAGGAAGGAAAAGGAAAAGTTTTATAGAAGCTCCAACTTATTCTCTTCAGTATTGGTTGGTGTTTTGTCCATAAGAAAACAGCAAAAGACGCCCATTTTAACTCATGTCAGTAAGTGCAAATCTATGAAAGACCAAAGATATACAGTTACATAATTAACTAACTTTACTTTTGGTAAATGGAGTACACCTATATAGCGCTTTTTTGCACTGTAATGGTGCCCAAAGTGCTTTACACTGCATACATTCACCCATTCACACACCAGTGGGCGGCTGCTGTCATGCAAGGTGCTGCCAGGCTCCACTGGGAGCAATTTAGGGTTCAGTGTCTTGCTCAAGGACACTTTGACATGTGGACTGCTGGAGCCAGGATTTGAACCGCCGACCATTCGGTCATTGGACGACCCGCTCTACCAACTAAGCCACAGTCGCCCCAACAAATGGAAGCATATAGTCTTCAAGTCTAACATGCAGCAATGTCAGAATGTTGGGATGTCTGCAGGAAAATGACAGATTAACTGGTTTTGGCCACCATTACATTTAACCATCTATATTTGCATCTGTACTTTCACCTTCAGTTTAGATACCAAACTACATTTTTTGGTCCAAGTACAGTAGTTTTGCGCTCATAAAAAAAACATTCATCCAATTGAATATTCACTTCTTACTTTTAGAGAAGCTTTTCCATCCCAAGTTCCAAGTTGGTTTTAAATGTTTCTTCAGTCCCACAGTTATTCAATGATAATATAATAACTCACTGTTAATAATATCTGTTTAAATACAGTAAATGTGAGCACAGAAAGAGTTCAGGGAGTTGTAAGAGATCCAGGTGCAGCTTCTTTCTTTTTGGACCTAAACTTTTCTCTCCTGTTACAGTGTTGGTCCTTGTGTTTGTGACGGCGTGTTGTGAGCGTCTGAGCATCTGGACTCACTGCTGTCGTAGATCGGCTCTGACACGACGGGTTCCAGTCGTCGGGAGAATCCGCCATCACTGTCGGGGAGGAAAGCTGTGAACATGAGGCGAACCACGCTGAGGTCCATCTCTTTGGCCTGAAGAGCTGCTGTGCTGCTGATCATATTCCGCTGGTGGTCTGCACAGAACACAGATACAGTATAAGACCACTACAGAGTCTACTTTTATCAGTTATACTGACTCTCAGAATGCCTTGTGTGTATATTGTGACAGAATACAAATAATTTTAGAATTATGCAAACAAACTGGTATTTAAATTAAAACACTCAAATTTTACATATAACATATATTTGAGTTATTAATAGAAACTGAAACTAGATGAAGACGTGAAACCATGAAAAGGGGAAAATAATATCAATATATTATATGCAGTTTTAGGAAGTGGTGAATGCTAGTTTATTTTTTAGAGCCATGAAAAGAATAAACAAATAAAATCAATGTTGTTAGTGACCATTCAACCTTCCCAGACTCAATTCAAAAGTTCCCCTTAGTATAAGGTGGTTTTGTGGCCACATTTGAATTTTTTTCCAAATGAGAAAGAAATATTAAATATTGTTTTATCTCCACAAATCAATGTCAATCATGAATGCCTGGAATAAATTTTAGATAAACAAAAGAGGATAGTATATTTATTAACATGACGTGCTGCACACTAAGACCCCTCAGCCAGAATGGAGTTATTTTCAATAGGCTGATGCTCCATCAGCCTATAACTGTGCACCCACAGTATAACATTTGTGCAGATATGAATGAATGTTTATTACTGTGTCTTGCATATAAAAAAAAAAGAATATGCCCAGCCCTTATATGGGATTATAAGACACCAGAAAGTAGAACCCAAAAAGGACATGCCAGACAGTAGGCACAACAAATACAAACACAGCAGTGTACTAACCTATTTAAACAAACACATCTGCCACTTTTTCCAGGCTTTACAAACAAATACTGCTAATTTATATACATTTGAACTAAATAACCATTTCATCTTGTCATCATCCGTGCTCCAGAACATATCAGGGTTACAAACAAACATCTTATTAAACAAAGAGGCTCTCAGTTCATCATATAGAGGACAATACAAAAGAAAATGGGATTTATTTTCCACTTCTCGCAGATCACACAGTACACAAAGTCTGTTTTCTTCAGGGGTTTGGGTGAATCTCCCTGTTTCTAAAGCCAGGGGAAGAATTCCTGTACGCAACTGGGCGATTAGGGATCTTTGGTTCCTGGTCCAGTTTGCACTGACGTAAAACTCTGTTTTATATATGTTTTTCAGTTGAATGTATGTCCGTAATTTCGGTTTAGTCAGGATCCCATTTGCCCATTTTTCTTGAAAAGCAGACATTAGGTTAGCTCTGATCTTGTTGAGGCTGCATGTAAGGTTGTTATGGAATATATATTGGAGTTGTGCTTCCGCAAAGACAGCTCGGACCTCTGCTGCCCAAGGGGACCTTGTCCTACTCCAACTAAAAACTTTTTTGGTTATTCGATTGTCCGGCATATTGATAATTCAATTCCATAATCTAACCATTTCACATTTTCTTTGAATTGAACCAGGAACCCAACCCATATCACCCTGTGCTGCCAGAACTGGAACGAACTTGTGAACCCCAAGAAAGCAGCGGATTGCTCTGTTTTTAACAGCCTCTAAAACTGGAGATTGTTTGGCGCCCCACACATCTGCAGCATAGTTGAGAACAGGACACACACAAGCTTCATATAACTGTGAATATGTTCCGAAACCAAGATCATTACAAATTTTCAACTTATTTATGAGGGAGCCCAGGGCTCTGCTGGCTGACGCAGCTAACATTTGAATTCCACATTCCAGTTTCATGAATTCATCAAAAGTAAATCCCAAATACTTGTATTGGGAGGCGTATTCTACATTGAAATTACCAAGTGAAATAACTGTTGTGCTTCATGGGAGACATTTTTTCCTAAAGTGCAAAATTTGTGTTTTAGTTTGATTTATAGTAAGCCTCCATCTGCAACACCAATTCTGTAACACATTTAGCATTGTCTGTAGGTCCACCTCTGTCTCAGCCAGCAGAGCAACATCATCTGCATAAAGCAGAATCCCCACAGTGACATTATCCAGATGTACCCCTAAGTTCAGATGTTCAATTTCAAGAGCCAGGTCATTATTAATAAATAAAGAAAACAGGCTTGCAGATATGTCAGTGCATTCCTCAGATCGGCCCACCACAACCCGCATGCAGGTTAATGTACACCAGCGTGTTGAACCGTGGGGAACCACAGGTTCAAGATGTGGTATAAATATTGGTGTCATAAACTTACTTCTGAGTTCTTAGTTCATTCCTTTACTTTCTTGGTAAAATCCACTGGCATTTTCAGTTGAATAACCTCTCAGCTGGCATGTTTGTTTCTGCACATGACATTTGGCACCATGGCAACATGGCCCTATTGTTTATCTGTTACTAGGTAACCCACTTCAATCCTATGATTCTATGATTCTGGGCATGTGTAAGGCTATTGTATTCCACAATTACTAATATCCCCCAAAATATTGGTCCTATCAACTTGCTGTTTTTGCTAGTCTCTTCCTTGACCGAAATACATAAGGATGATAAACTGGAGCAATCAGCTCCTTCTGAATTTTGTGTGATGCCCAACACACGCACGCACACACACACAGTCCACTTCCCTATAAATTTGGTGCAGATATCTCACTGCATTCTTCAGATAATGCAACTATGTGGTTGAAAGACATGTCGCCATTTGACCTTGAAAATGTAAGTCAAGGTCACCCATTTTCAGTAGTCTTCTGCTCCATGCCAAGAAGCATCTACAGTATAAATTTGGTGCTGATATCGCAATACATTCTTCAGATAAAGTTGTTACATCGTTGAATGGACATACAGACAGATGACCAAATGATTACAATACCCCTCAGCCGAGGGGTAATAATAAAAAAACATGACGTACTCCGCACTAAGACCCCTCAGCCAGAATGGAGCTATTCTGCTGTATGTGGTAACCAGGGCTGGATAACCCCCACGCAGGTTAATGTGTGGGGAACTGCGGGTTCTAGATGTGGTATAAATATTGGTCTAATAAACTTACCTCTGAGTTCCTAGTTCATTCCTTTACTTTTTTGGTAAATTCCACTGGCATTTTCAGTTGAATAACCTCTCAGCTGGCATGTCTGTTTCTGCACATGACATTTGACACCATGGCAACGTGGCCCTATTGTTTATCTGTTGCTAGGTAACCCACTTCAAAGGTATTGGCCCTTGTTGTAGTGCCCCCCCACTGGTGGAGATATTGCAAAAAATACATATTCATATATTCACATATATTCAAATACATACTGGAATATTTTCAATAGGCTACAGATACATCCACAGTATAACTTTGGTGCAGATATCTCAATGCATTCTTCAGATAATGATAATGTTGTTGCTGAAAAGACATGTCGCCATTTGACCTTTTAAATATACGTCAATTTACCCATTTTCAATAGGCTTCTGCTCCATGCCAAGATGCATCTACAGTCTAAATTTGGTGCATATATCTCAATGCATTCTTCAGATACTGTTGTTACGTCGTTGAATGGACAGACAGACAGACAGACAGACGACGAAACGAGTACAATACCCCTTGGCCCGAGGGGTAATAATAATAATAATAATAATACTAATAATAATAATAATAATAATAAAAACCTGAGCTAGGCCTCAACTAATATAGAAAAGAAAATGGGTCCTTCATGTCCTTTGTTGTGCATTAGAAGGAGTTTTGGACAATAGATTAATACAACTTCACTATACTATTGTTCTAATTCTACTCAACCGGAAATACTCATGTAAAGTGGATGAGAGAAGTGACAAACACGTAGGTTCAGAAAAGATCAGGTCTCCATTAAATGGGAGGAAAGATGAATTTTACAAGACATGATTGATTATTATAAAATATTTAAACAAGTCTGGAAACTGGAAACATACTATGACAATATAACTCATTTACTATTTATTCGCAAACGAGCAAAAGACAGAATTGGAGCTCTGGGTCGCTGTGGGACTGACCGGTCAGTTCTCGGGGGACTCGGACCTCCCCCTGCAGGGAGTCGATCTCGTGGTGGATGGCGACTCCACAGTTGTAGCCCATCCTGAAGGCCTCGATCATCCGCTCCTCCAGAGTCTTGGCCACATTCTTCTTCGTCACATGGAGGATCCCCAGGTTTGGAAAACTGAAATGCACAGAGTGAGTGTCAGGTTCGGAAGCTGTACTGGTCCTACCGGTTTGATGGGGGTGTTTGTGTGTGTGTGTGTGTGTGTGTGGTGCAGACCTGATGCTGGAGTCTTTGGGGTGGAGGTCGGCGATGCAGATCCCTTTGTCGCACTGTTTTCCCACCAGACTGTGAGCGTGAAGCTGAGGGAGGGAGGTGAGCGCCGTCACCAGCTGGACCACAACCCGGGCCGGACCCTGGTAGTTACAGACCTGAAACACATGCACAGGACCATGGTCAGAGGACGACGCCAAGATATTTATACTGCCGTGGATGGATGTGGAGCCGAAACTTCAAATGGATCCTTTGGCTCGACACGGAATTTATGTTTTATTATTAATGATTTATTTTTAGTGTATGCATTGATATTTTATTTTGTTACTGTAGAAACATGGTGGATACCTGCTCCTTCTGTAGACATGCACAATCAGTGATAACATTGTGACACTCACAGGAGAAGTGCGTGTTGTTATATTTTCCCTAATTTATTCTAATCAGGGAAAATGCAATGAAACAAGGTGGACATATAAAACATCTGATGTTCTGCACAAAGAGTATATAGCATTTGGCTAGTGTGTAACTCTTTTCAGCAGAGAAATGCTTTTATAAACAATATAAAAATGGTACAAATTATACTATAAATAAACAATATAAAAGCCTATTCACATCTACAACCCCCGACTAACACATTCACTCACTGAAACAAGAAAAAAAAAAAGAAAAACCTTCTGACCTCACCAAACATTATATATTTTATCAGTGGGTATGTTCTTGTTTTGTTTTCAACCAGTTCTTTATCTTTGCTATAAATGCCTTGACATCTGTTATCAGTTTTATTTCACTGATTAAGAATAATATTGATTATTTCATTACAATAGGACCTTTCACTGGGTTGGATATATTAGACACCTAGTGAACACATAGTCCTTGAAGCTGATGTGTGATCAGTGTACACAACTAATCCTAAAATAAACACACCACTTCCTATTTTTCCATGATTGTACACTAATGAAATCATTAATGCTATATTCCATTTCTGACCTTTAAGACCTTCAGCTAACGGTTATAAAATGTAAAATTAAATTACACTTAATGCAACAAACATCGCAGTATCATGTAGTAATCAGTAACAGAATACGGTGTTTACATGGAACACAAATAAATCTGGTTCTTCATATTCTGAGTGTGAACACAACGGAATAATAATCAGTGGGATCAAAGTGCAAACGTCCACAGTCAATTTAATGTGTTTCCAGCCTCACCCAACAAACACAAATTAACTTATACTTAGTGTGAAAAGGGAAGCGTTAATAATTTACAAGTGAATGTGACTGTTGCTGCACCAACACATTATTTAGTCAAATTATGTGACTGTTCAAGTGTCAACGTCTGTGCAGCGGTTTGCAGAAAGTGCATGTAAAATACAGAAAACGTACGAGTTATGTGACTGAATTCTGGCGTGGAAAGAGAAAACTGGAGGCTGAAACATGCTATCAAAGGCTTCAGATGAGATCTCGGAGGTTGATTGGACTGGTTGTGGTTTCTGAGCTCCACAGATGAGTCAGACAAAAAGAAGAGGAAGCCCGATATGCAGTGTTCTGGACTTTTTGTCGCTCACATACACTAACACTTTCTCCCGAAACTGATGACTCACAAACACCAGACTCTGGAGCCCCTTGTGGTCCCGAGATACAGCTCGGACACCTCACAATCTTTTACAGTGTTAAGGATGGTTCATGGGTCCACATTAATACATCTGGGTCAATGACGTGACGCCCATTTTTTTTTTTCCCCCAGCAATTAATATACAGTTAAAGGACTTAAAAGTTTAAAATAACTTTACAGAATACGCCAAGACATCTTTTAAAAGAAGTCTTGAATGGAAAAAATAAAGATTTAATTTACTTTGGGTGTATATTTAAGAGCTTTGTATGAAAATGTCTTAAGTGGTATAACCATAAAAACCTGCACCAAATAATTTACCTTGATTAAAAAGTGCAACATTTTGATTAAAAAGCTTCAAAATATAGGTTGTCATAATGTCCCATTACATTCAAGTCAGGAATTGAAAGCATTTTTTGAATCATTATTTAAATTTCAGTATTTATTTGGGGAATCTTGACAGTCAAGCAAACTTAAGGAATTGTCAAGGTGGTGTAATCACCTTTAGAGGCCATTTTGTTAATATTGCAAAAGAAGATCATGTGACGGGAAATGACATTATCAAGAAGGACCCTTACTGAGCCTACTCAACTTATGTTAAGGTCAGTATCGGTCTTAAAAATCTGAGTTATTTGGACATTTTAGGACATGATGCTGTGCACTGAAGTTTACATGTCAAGTGGTATGACCCAAGGAAAACTATGAAAATGGCTAAAGAAAACAAAAAAGCTTATTAATTTGAAAAAATCTGTTTCAAATCTTTACAGTAAGGCTAAGGTTGTTGATAGGTGTCTTTTGGCTTTTTTACCAATACTTTTAGACTGATTAAATTTACATAAATAATCAATTACATTTATTTTATAACCTAAAATAGTATTCTATTGACTGAAATATCAATGTCATATGTGTTATTTATTTATTTATGTCAATAAATGCTTCAATATTTGTTATTTTCTGTCTTTCAAATCGATGCCACTTTCAACTAAGGAAAAAGTGTCTGGTCACAGAGCCAGGGTTAATGCTGATCCTGCTGCCAGAGCAAATTATCTTTCAAAGACGCCAAAGTTAGTAGGAAAATATACACAAAGGCCTGCAGCCCCTCCCCCAACCACTGCTACAACCACACACACACATACGCGTACATGTATGCAGATGTTTGGACCACTGATCGATAATCAACAGGGCCGGTCACCCCGGCAACCACTGCTGTTTTGTTTATGGAGTGCCACGGTAACCACTGCTCCAGCAACCGCCAACTGCCGTCGTTTGTTTAGAGCACAGGTGTCGAACTCCGGTCCTCGAGGGCCGGTGTCCCTGCATGTTTTAGATATTTCCCTCTTGCCGCACACCTGGACGTCATTACATCACTATCAGGCTTCTGCAGAGCTTGGTGATGAGCTGATCATTAATTTAACCAGGTGTGCTGGAAGAGGGAAACATCTAAAACATGCAGGACAGCGGCCCCTG
>JAPQRQ010000002.1:3030386-3042315 GCA_037367365.1 Apogon talboti
ATCTATCTATCTATCTATCTATCTATCTATCTATCTATCTATCTATCCATCTATCCATCTATCCATCTATCTATCTAATATGGAAGCAGATCTTAAATATCTCAACTCTTAAATAACCAAATAAAAGACTAACACTTTAATTTGGTACAGAAGTACAAACTCATTCCTTAGAAATGAGCCTGAAACTTCAGAGACAAACCCCACACGTCATCAACCAGAAAAAGGTTTCTGGGGAACTTTTCGTGCTCCATTTAAAGGGATTATTTTTGTTTCATTTTAGGGCTTTTGCTTCTTTTTTTTTCAGCTGGTTTTGTTGTCCTGTTGTGTGTTTGAGGTAAGGCCGTCCATCCACACACACAAAGAGCACACAATCATCATCGCAATCATCATCCCACAGGTCCGACTAGAACAACAGGAGGGGTTTTCCCACTCTGCAGCCAGAGCAGGAAAACACACAGACGTTTCCTCAACTCACACTCTCAGAAAAGACCCATTTAATACCCCGTTATATATGTTTAAACCTTGAAGTGTGTAAAGGAAAGGGACAGTTTGTTTGATTTGATGTTGTTGCCATGTCAATCATCAATCAAACAATTATATTCGAGTAGATTTACATTTAAATTAAGATTTTCATTGTATTTCAATATTTGCTTTGTTTTTTTTTTTATATAATTTTCTGTTTCATTAAACCTCTATCAAACAATAAAACCTCAGAAATATGAGGGGAAAAATGCCATTAAGAGTAGAAATATCTGCTACAAACTACTGGATGGGGTATCACTGAATTAATCAAATGTATATTGATTTTCTTTTCTTATTTAGAGGGAGTCAGATCGTCAGACTGTGGCAGGAATCTGGGGATTTCCCATTCGCTCTGGTTTGGTCGGAACATGTGGGAGCTTCAGACTGAAAACTAAACATCAACAAAAAAAAAAACCCAAAAAAAACCTGACCTGAAATATAAGCTCCTGAATATCAGAGAGACTCAGACAGACGCTGTAACAACTGACTTACAAAAAAAAAAAAGAACTTATGACAAAGAGGCATTTAAACAAACCAGTCTGTATTTCTACACAGCTTCATGCTACGGCGCATTAGGTGTGTGAAGGTTCATGTACTCATCCTGAACCGTCACAGTCCATCACAGAACCAGAGTTACATCTGCTAATGTCATTTTCCCTTGTGTCGTTAAATATGACCTCCACTGTTGCTGTGTTTGACACCAGTTCATGGAAAAACTGTTAATCCCAGCTTTCTTTCATGGATTCTTTAGTATGTAGTGAGACTGCACAGACCTGGGTTCATAGTTATTCATTATTTATGTTACTTCTTAAAGAAAAGTGAAGATGATGGTAACACTGAGGTCTGCAGTGTGCCGACCTCTACATGTGACACAAAAATTCTATTAAGTAGTCTGTATTTTATTATGTTTTCCTCATTCGCAATCGACTTCACAAACTCAAATAGGTGCCATTTGAGTTTTGTAGTTACATATAGATGAGGTAGACACATCTATACATCAGCTGATATCAGTATCGGCAAATGAGACAACTTTTCACCAATGGCAATGGAAAATATGCATCTGTCATGTTATGTTAAATGAATTTCTGTGCTTGAATCTGAGTTCATTCAAAGATAATGTGATAAAGGATTGAAATACTTTAAAACAGTAACTATCTCTATATTTAAAATGAAGGTTTGTTAAATAAATAATGAAAACTGGTAGTACTAGTAGAGTTATGGTGATGATGATGATGATAATGATGATGATGACAGTGGTATTAATAACTATTATTACACTGGTTTACAAGTACAATGCTTCCAGAATAAAAATAGTGAAATTTTATCACGTGTGAGTCACTGATAAAGAAAAATCAAGTCCAAAATGCTGGTTGGCTTAAGATTCACAGATACTATCTTGGGTCAAAATGTGAAATTCGAGAATTAACAATAGAATGGGTTTAACTCCAAAGGAATATTAGTGTCAGAGCTACCAGATCTACTTCAAAACACTGTCTGCACTAGGGATGCAACGGTACAGTTTATTCACGATTTGGTACGTATTGCAGTTCGTGAGTCACGTTACACGGTACGGTTCGGTTTGGACACAGAGGCCAGCTGCAGCCGGACTCAGAGCCCCGGGGCTTAGGGTGACCACATCCAACTGACCAGATGAGGGACAAAGACTATGTTTGTTTGGGACAATGTGGGACACCAAAGCATGGAAATAGTCTAAGGTAACTTAAGGAAAAAAACAAATACATTTGGCCCCTTATCTTATAAACATTACTATGGTTTGACGTCTAGTTGATTCAGTATTACATTAACAACTATGAAAATGAAACCTTTATATATTTGATTTAAATGCATCTGTTCCAGGTTTGTTCACATTAGTAAACATAGTGTCAGAATCTTTCATGGTCTTTGACAGGTCCTCTAATAAACATATTAGACAGTGTACAGTCAAACACAATATTCAGTCAATGATACTATTGATCTGTCAAGTAGAACCTTAGTACTTTAAAGGGGCGGGGCTTGTCTGTATTTTCTCCAACAGATAGAACCAACACAGCCCCTGCACAACTCCAGTCCAAACACCACCACATTAAAGTGTTTGTTCTAGTACAAACAGGTTAGGTTAAATGGAACTGGACCTGATGGAGAGTCTTAAGGTTCCACAGAGTCAGACGGACTGTGCATGTACCTGTGAGTGGCGCAGACTTCGTGTGCACTGTCCACGGACATTTGACGTTTTATAGTCGAGCTACCAATTTCCTACATTTCTGGGAACACTTTCCTACATTCCTGCTGAGCAGTCTATTGTGTGACACTGCATACGCGGAGTCCTTGTGGTCGTAAAAACTGAGCTTTACGCGGATGTGTCCGGTGTCCAGTTTGGGTCCACCTCGAGTACACGCTGACGTCCATGGAGTCACGTACACCTGACTCTTGGGGGAACCGGATCCTAAGTCAAAGGGGCAGTGCAGCACAGCCGGGCTCTGTGCCCGGTCCAACCAGTGACAGTAGATTTCTGTAAGTCAGTCATCTTGCCTCAGCTCTAATATGTACGTGAGTTGTCTGGAAATGTCTTTTGAAGACTGTCAAATGAGCTGTACCACGATACATGGTCGTACCGAACTGTGAGGGCCGTACCAAACGGTACGACGTGTACCGTTGCACCCCTGGTCTGCACATTACAACACATTCACTTTACACTTTTAGTTTTTATCATCATCATTAATATTACTTGCATACTTTACATACTTATATTATTTACCATTGTTACAATTATTACAATTATCACTTTATTATAAATGTATGTTTATGTATATATTATGCATAGAACATTATAATTACTACTTTAGTATTTATCACTACTAGTATTTCTAATGTGCAACTGCATGTTTTTCAATCCTGTTTTCATAGTTGTAATTACTTTTTTCTTTTCCTTTTATCTTGTAATTCTTCTTATATGTGTACATTCAGTGTTGTGCTGCTACTGGAACTTTAATTTCTTGATGGCTCTGCCCAAGGGATCAACGAAGTTCTATCTAGTCTTTGCAGAAAAATCACTAGTGTCGTAAGTAGCGCTCAGATCAGATGTGACAAAGTTCAGATACTTCAGGAGTTCAAAGGATATATGACATAAATTACAGTATGCCGACTGGTGAGAGAATTGTTTCTAAATGATGCCAACATTGCATCACATATGGGGAACATTTAATACATTCACAAATGCAACACAAAAACAGAGTGTTCTGAATGAAGTCACCGGACATGCTCTCTCTCCTGTTTAGGAATGACTAAATGCCCCTCACATGTTTATACTGTCAAAACCAATTTTCACACAGGAAATGAAAGACAATCCTACTCATAGATTTTCCTGTGATTTTCCATTGATCCAGATTCACCTTCACCTGTGTGATAATCAGGTGGGTCACCACACCCTCCAGCAGCAGCACATTTCTACTGTTTCCTGTTTTGATGAAGCCTGACTGTAGCAGTTTAGAGCTGACGGTAGAAGACACACAGGAAGTGTTACCTTAACGGTGGGGTAGGTCTTTCTGTTCTTCTCACTCGAAGCGCCCGGTAGACCGCCGTGAGACGGACCTTCACAGCCGTATCGGAACCTGAAACCACGCTGAGAAACACAAAATACAGTCAATGAGCAACTTCAGACATAAAGTAAACACAAATATAACCCAAGAAAACAGTAGAACACGTGAAAGTAAAGACATAACATAGAAAAATACACTAAAACATTAGAAGACACTCAGCTGATCGACGTGTTTTAAATGAAAAGCCGATCATTTAGGAAGAGAGATTCATTACACCTGCAATAGTTGATTAAAAGGAGAGAGAACAAAAACTTATCCTGTATGTGATTGTTGAATACATTGGTCCAAATCACAGAATTTACATCCAAGGAGACTTTTATATCCAACTCGTTTAGTTGAGACTTTTCTGTCTGATTTCAACCAAATTCACGGATGTGAAACCTCCTGAGGACCACAGAGCAGAAGAGCCAGTCTTTGGTCTAACCAGAACAGGTGGTCTCGGTCTGGATTCAACCAACCATGCTTTGGTTGACTAACACTGAAAACACTTTGTGGATGAATTTCGGAGCAGTTACACAAGCCTATCACTGCCAATAACTGACTCACAATAAAGCAAACAACAACAAAAAAAACCTTAAGATCTAAGAAGGTAGACTGAAACCACATGCTGATGTCAGATACTACGCATTTATAAACAATGAATGTAACTAGGGAGAATCAGCACACGAAGATGATGACGACAGCGTATATGTACATCAGGAAAAGGTGTTAAGTCCAAACAAAAACAGGGAAACTAACTGAACCAAATGTACAACATGGACTAAAAATAAGAAAAAAAAAGACTTGGATGTAAAGACTACCAAGGACAAAAAATATTCCTTTAAACTGTAAATAAATAATGACTTCACATGTTTGTGATAATTATTTATATCAACTGATACACATATTTTTGGCCATATTACCCAGGTCTAAATCAGACTTCCCATAAGTGAAACTTGAAGACCAAACCAGAAAAAAAAAACAAAAACAAAAACAGCAAACACTAAAGACACAAACTGTGGATCCAGTTCTCCATGTGCTGTTGTACTTTATAGTATTTACAGTGACTCTTCAAACCTTTTTGACTCCACTGACAGTGCTTATGTCTCTATATGTTCAGTACTTGTGTCCTTGTTATACAATGTATCCTACTTTTGTCTGATTTTATTGTAAAGCACTTTGTCAATTCTTTATGTGAAAAGTGATGTATAAAAAAAACCTTACTTAAAACATACAAGTCTATTTAGAACATTATTTATTTTTAATTCATTATTTTACTCTAATTGTGTTTAAAGTCTATCGATTCTTTCTCTTACTAGTTGTTTTATTATTCGATTATCCATTTCACTCTCCTTTTCTGTCTTGTCATGTCCTATGTGTGTTCACACTCACATTGTTTTCTAGTGTTTCTACATCCACTCTGAATCATTTCTTTGGTGTGTTAAGCATCATATCAATAATCCCTCTCATTGTGTTTTCCTGATTATCAGTCATTGATTTCTTGGTGATTGACAGGTGAGCATTACCTGTTTTGGCTGCTCCAGGATCTGCAGAAACGGTCCGTCCACTGAAACAACCGAGACAATCACTGTTAGAATTCACAGACACAAACAGTGAATAATTTACTTGAATAATGAGAGAGAATCTCCTGCTCACAAAGTCACATTAATGTTTGCAGTGATTTTTCAAACTGACCAACATTTGTTTCTCAAATGTGTCTACTTTTCTTCTAGAGATTCAGTGAAACATCTTAAGGTTTTAGAAAAGTGTCTAGTGATAGAAGCTTTCACTTTGAGCTTTTTCACTGTTTTATTTTTTTAATACATCAAACCATTCGTCCAGATAATAATCTGCCTATTATTGCAGAAAGAGAAGAAGCTGTACATTTCTCTAGAATGAAAAGTGACAAACATGCTTCTATAATTTGCTGTTTCCCCAACATACAAAATGCTCTGGGAATTTCTCCTTCATTATCATCATTTTCATTTAGCTGTGTAGGTCAGTAGAATGTCACAGATGCTGACCTTTTAATAACATGGACCCTTCTCTTAACATGTGATCTCTCTGTTTCACTGATGGTGAAACTGACTAAAGATGTAAATGTACACAACACATTTTCCCCTCCTCCCACATGCCATTCACATTCAGCGAAACATCATCTGCTCATCAACGGGGAAGTGAGAGCAGAGCGCCGACATCCCCCAGCAGCCACTATACAACACGTCATGAAATTCCGCTTTTCACTTTGTTACTTATTTTTTACATGAGAACATTCGTTTTCTGTGTCTGCAGCTGCTTCCCCAAAAAACAGGACCAATGGCCCTGTAGCTCATTGGCATGTTCAAGAATAAATAACAAATTGGATTTGTGAGGTTGTCAGGTTCTGTCTCTATGTTAGAGTCCTGAGGAGAACTCAACTTCTTAATCATAGCCATATATGACTTCCAATCAGTGCTCAATAGGAACTATACTGATATCTCTAACCATTTCCATGTTATAGGCCATCAAAATATGGACCATTATATGGGTAATTTTTAACATTTCCAAAATTTGTCAAAAATTTAAAAAATCTAAATTTCTCAAAACTGTGAACAGACTTTGTAGACATAGTCCAAAGGACAGTACATATAAAATTTAAATGAATCCGACCCATAGTTTTGGCAGAGAAGATGTTTGTAGAAATTGCTAACGAGTACGATGACAACAAAAACGACAACTGACACATCTCCTTCACAATAGCTCATGGCCCATCAGCAGGTGAACTAATAAAAAGAACCCACCGTCATCTTAATCAACCTCCACTGATGTCTGAAAACAATTACGAATACACCAGTGAACCTCACCATTGCAACATGGGGATTAACTGCTTCTTTACAAATCAGAAGATAATGTTTGTTTTTCACAAATAATCTCTAACTTCTAATAATGACTGTTGCTTTTTACAGTGAAGACACGTTTTGAGCAGTCACAGTCATTTCGTGATTCCCATCTTTATTCTGTAATCTGCTGTGGACAGAGGGTTAAAATCCTCCAAACTGTCTGATCCAACAGAGTCTAATGTTTGTGATCTCATCAGTTCCTTTATAACTGGGACTGGAGGAGTGGGTGAGGAAAAAAAAATCTCCTACACACTACTTCTATCTACTCACTGTCATTAAAATATCATCAGAGATGGTGTCTTTTCCCCTCATTTCTGCACTGTGCTCACAATAAGTACTGTTTAATCTGCATTTCAACAGCAGCTCTTTTGCAGATATGTAATTACACAGGCAAATACTGACATTATGACTATGGCTAAATTAATTATGCTGCTCTACTTTAATCAATACAAGTATGTTTCCCTGAAGATGACACCAGAATCGTATGTTTGTTCTGCTGGAATCATGAAACTTGTTTCTACACTGTGCTCAGACTCAGAGATTGAACAGTTATACAGTTTTATTGATATTGAAAGCGTACGCTTTTCCCCACACAGACAAAAATCAGTGAGGGAATCGATAAATCTTCATGTCACTGTATATCAATCCACCTCAAACCCCAATCTCCTCATTCCAGCTTCCTGCATAAAGCCTGGACTGTAGGTTAAAGTTCACACAATACATCAAAATAATTGTGAAAACAATTTAAATTTGTGTTTTTTGTGATCCTTAAACAAACTGACAATGTGAGTGTGAGTCGATTAATAGTGCAGCTCTATTCCTTAGTAACTTCTTTATATAAGTAACACCTTTAGAGGAAGAGGAAATCACACACTGTATGTACTGACAACAGATCATGACTAATGCAGATGATCACTACACAGTAATTCATAGTTTCGATATTCGACAGGTACTGGACTCACCTGTCCGCTGAGATGTGGCCTGAGGCATCGGAGGGAAATGAGCAAACTCCCACGTCGGATCCATCATCATATTGTCAAAAATCTGACAGAACAAACATTTTCACCGTTAAAATAACAAGTAATATGTCAGAGACACAGTATTCTGTTCACTTCTTTTAATGTTTACATGACTGATTAAACCTAGACACAGATGAGTTTTACCTGACTGGATGCATGAAGGTAGGGGTCATCTCCAGCCATGTTGTCTGCAAAAGGTCACAGGTTAAAGGTCAAACAAACAATCTACTGACAAAAAAAATTCACTTCAAATATGCTCTTTCAAGATATCTATTTACACACAAAGGAGCAACAAAATGAATTATTATTTATCAGATAATAAAAACAATTTGTTCTTCCTCTTTTCTTCTGATTTATAATCAATAACATAAAATATTCACGTCAATATCAAGTTATGAATAATAATAATAATAATAATAAACATCTCCAATTTTATATTTCTGTAAAGAAAAAAATAACAACTACAAATAATGATTAAAAAATGACTACTACTACTACTATTACTACTACTACTAATACTAATATTGCAAAATAATTTAAAAATCCCTTCCATTTGATATTCTGGTAGTTCTTGCTGTTAGATTTGCTGTTACAAATACATTTAATGTTGAATTACCTTCTGACTCTTGTTGCTGTTATAATATATTCAATCATTTTTATTGATTTTTGTGATTGGTAAATTCATACAATAGCACATTCTGACACATGTTATTGTAGTTAGAACATATGTAATGTTCAATTTACACATTTCTTTGGTAATTTGCTAAACACATTCTGACACCTGTTATATTTAATGTGAAATTTATTGTTTTGTGATGGCTGTTGTTATAATACATTTAAAGTTAGATTTATTGATTAGTTGTTATAATACATTTATTGATTTGTTGGTTATACCTAAATCACCATCTGACACTTGTTGCTGTCTTGGCGCGTCCCCGCCTCTCATCGTACTATTCATGAACTCGCCTGAGTACAGTATGCTAGCGGCTAACAGTTAGCCCCACAGGGTTGTTTCTAACGTTTGTGTCACTCGTGTAACAGTTACAACAACACACACTTGTTAGGGGGACACACTTGCTCATTACCGACAGTCGTAGAGGTAATATGTGTCTGTGTGACAAGTTACACACTGTGTCCTCGGTCCTACCCGCTACCTGTTGTAGCTAACAGAGCTAATACAGGTTGGGTACGGACTCAACGGTCAACCCAGACTTCGTAGAAAAATTGTCAAATTTAAGTTTTTCAATAATTAACTCACTAACACTCACAAACAGCGCATAAATGAACACATTTCAGTGTTAGATGTATGTATTAAATTTACGGCAGGTGTTTAAGCTTCTTAACAGTTATTTTATAAGCTAATGTGCACAGTGGAACAGATAAGAGTGGCGAACGGTAGTCGTAAAACATGCGCGTAAAGCAGCAGTAAGAGTAAAATTACAACAAAAATAAGCATTTAATTGTGACTGTATTCAAGCCGAATTTTCCAGAAGGCGTTCCTTAGCTAAACTGTGCTTTAAAAACTTTTCTCAGACAAACGTACATTTGAAAGTAACGGATAAACGGTACAGTCGCCGTGCTTCCAGTGCGGTTCGGTGTGACTCTTACTTTTACCTGGTTAATAAGGAAGTGACGAGCACAACAAAGCCAGGACTGACGGCGCTCTAACGGGTCTAACGACCAGAGAGAAACTACTCACAACCGGCCGTGAGGTCTACTCTAGTCGAGGAGTTCTTACCTGGTTCGTTACACCGGGTCAGGGTCGGAACATGAACTTAGTCGTTAGTCCTCGGTCCGCTTCACTCCGGTTGACTCGTGTCCATGTTGAAGCAGCGGATCCATTTACCAGAACCTGCTTCAGTTGTACGTCATGACGCCGCGGCCCAGCGTCACCGCAGGTTATTAAAGCAGAAATAGTAGAAACTGGCCGAATGGTGCGATGAAAGTGGTGAAGTCCTGCAGGTGAACCCAAACTGATCAGAAAGTTGATTTCCTTCCCCACTGGAAATTCCCTCTGACGTGCACTAATATAGTCCAGTCAGAGATAGGTCTGAGGAGGAAGATTGATTACTCTGAGCTAAAACGGAGCTCATTGCGCGCGCGCACGTGTGGGTGTGTGTTTGCCTTTTTTGACAAAGATTTTATTTATTCACTTTCAATAGTTTTAAAATATTTTTATAAGTGTGCTATTTTCTCTTGATGCGCCTTAAAAGGGATCGCATTCTCAATTTCATTGGACATGAACAATGAATAAAAGCCATTCACTCATTTACTTATTCATTCACAAACAAATTGACCCTTAAAATATCACTATTATTGCAGTAATTGCTTTTATTATGTTAATTGTCATCATTTATTCCCTTAATAATAATTATTATTGTTGTATTATAATTATATGTTACTATAAGTATTATTCTAATTATTTACTATTACTACTTTATTACTGCGATGCTTTACTAACGTCTGAAAGCAATGACGTCCTAAATGTTGTGTCTTCTTTTACTTTAATAGACATTTCCTCTGAAAGAGAAAAGGATCAAACCGTGCAATTAATGTTCACCAGAAAAGTGTCTGATTGTTAGTATTTCCAGATCTGTTTGTTTCCCCTGATGATCAAATCTAAACCCATGAGTGGAGCTCTTTCCGACTCATTCTCCTTCAGTCTCATATCTCTATCAGAGTGTGAACCATCTGTCCATCATAGACCATCTGTGGTGAGGGTTGTGATTGACATTCTGGGCCCTGCTGGTCAAACCGGGCATTACAGGAGCTACAACAATCTAAACGTCAGGACTAAATGCGACCTGATCTGTCCTCTGTCTTATTTTGTTTCTAAATTATTCTAATCCAATGCAGTTCACTTCAGCTTTGTCATGTTGCACGGACTACTTAGAGTTACTTTTTGTGTTTGGGTGCAGTTAAAAATTCTGATATTAATATTATTATTAATATATTATTAATAATATTATAAATACGATTTCACATCATCACACTGGTTGTGAAGAAGCCAAAAACATTGTTAAATAATAAAAAAAAAACAATAATAACACCATACATTATGCACAGTAGTAAATTCTCATGTAAATTATGAACATATACTCAAATCAGTATAATTATGGTTCTGGACCTGATGTTACAGCAAAAATGTAGAGGGTGTGCATTTGCCTCTGGATCTTGAAGTTTACGAATATAAAAACATTCAAGACATTTATTATGATGAGTTCAGAATATCTACATCAAATTAAATGGTTTTCCAAATATAAAATTGTTGTGGTACACTAAAGAATGAACAGTTTACAAGTCTGCTAATTCTGTTTTTAAAGCTCAGAAGTGTCAGGGTGGAGTCTTTATAAACCTGGTCACTTAAAAACACTGGCAACAAAACAATAATAAGACAGGTGATTATTCAGCAGATTTAAGGAAGTAAAAAAATAACTACAAATATATATTTATGTAGAAATAAACTGTGAAAAGTGCGTAATTATGGGGAAGAAAAGACAGCAAACATGAAAAATAAAATTAAGTAGTTTCATCTTGTTTACATTATGAGAAGCTGTTCATATGTAACAGAGTGAAAGAACAGTTTTGATTTCTCATCATTTCATGGTTTATTTTTCACTTGGAACCTGCTTAAAATGCACTGAATGTATGTAAATAAAAGTCTGTAAAATACAAAGTAGTTTTTCTATTGTCTGTTACCTAAGCGAAGAAAAAAAGACCTTAACATAAATTGTTCATATGATGCTCATTATAGAGAAAATATGAGTAAAATGTTCCCTTAAAAATTTAATTACAACTAAAATCTTAAAACAGAGAGTAGAATCTTTATCTTTCAAAGCAGAAATAAATGTGACACAAACCACAATGTGTTTAATTCTTAGTCTTTAGTTTATTATGATTAAAGACATAAGAATTAATTATTTAAACATATATA
>JAPQRQ010000002.1:3042415-3056160 GCA_037367365.1 Apogon talboti
TATATACTGTATATGTACTAAATATTTAACTTTAGTTATTACAACATTCATAATAACCTGAACATCACATCTAGGAGCATGTGTAAAACAATTAGTGCAATTTACAGTTAAAACTTTACAGTTAAAATTAAAAAACAGCTTCAGTCTGCAAAAATATACATATCATCTATTACATTAATAATAATAAAACTCCAGGTAAAAACTAGTCACAGCAAATGAAAGTCAACGTACAGGACGTCTAGAGGCACATGAGCACTGCACCGGCAGAAACACGTTAAAGACGTTAAGAGCGATTCGATGAGGCACTGCCCCGCCCCCAAAACACCATGGGGCGGGGCTTAAGAATCACAACTCTGACGCTACGAGGCACGATGGACGCAGAGAAGCGACAAAATCACGTTAAAGCACAACAGCCACAGTCATGACCCGAACCGAAAGAGAAACCTGATGGTTCTACAATACTTCATGAAAATAAAGTTTTAATATTTAGTTTTATTAGTTATGAAAAAGACGATTATATTAATTGCTGGATAAATATATAGCTGTTTAATTTTGTAAAGACTATCTAATATATGGTACTAATGAAACAGAAATGTAACTACATTTTAGTTCTGAATTAAATTAACTCCTACCACAAAGGTTTTCTAAAAAGTCCCAAATCTTTTAGGCTTCTAAAATGACTTGTTACTCAATTTGAGTTGTTGTTAGCCAGTTAATGCTAGTTTCTGTTAGCTCATATAATGTTTGCTCTTGTTACTGCACATATAATGCTAGCTGTTGTTAGCGTGCTAGCAGATGTTTGCTGAGTTGACTCACCTTTTTATGATCTATTTTTATAAAAATAAGCTTATATTTCATATCTATTAAAACCAAAGGGAACTTTAAAACTATTAAAACTATTAAAACCAAAGGGAATCTATTACAATTTTCTTCAAATTAACTTCACTGTTGTGTAAATCTGTCTCGGTGAACTTCTAAATTCTGGCTAATGCCCTACTGTTAGTCCACTCACTATCATATATAGCCATACCATTGTTAGCTCTCTAGCTAACATTAGCTATAGTTAGTTTGTTAGTTAATATTAGCTGTTGTTAGCTTTTTGATTGTCTGATCGGTAACAAAAATGTATATTTCATAAAAATTAGGTCTTACAATTAGTTTTATTTTATTTAACTGATAAGAGTAAAGATTGTTTTACTTAAACCTCCAAAAGAGCTACAACAGCTGCATTTTCTCATGTGTAGAACTAGCCAGGTTTCCATTACGGATCAGACGGTGATGGCGGCGATGATGAAAACATTGTTTTGTGACGTAGACAGAGCGCTGCTGTGTTGTGGGACCAGTCGAGTGGCAAAAAGACAAAATTTAAAGGTGGCAAATTTTTTGAAAAATATAAATGCTCAGACAGCGCACAAATAAAACCCATTTAAGTCTATATTTTTATGAAACTTGACTGTATTCTTCTTTATGTACGAACTTTTGTTTCATTCTTTTGTCGTGTAACACATCGACAAATCAAATTGTGCTATGACAGAGGCCGACATTCAGGTTTGTCAAACTTTGCTCAAGCTATCTACCTAGAAGTCCAGGTTTTGAGGAAAAAAAAGCTTTAAAAAGACAATTAATCTAAAACACTGTATGACTGCGCTTACTCAACAGTGCAATCATAAAGAAGAGTCACCAACACACTCGTTAATTTCACTGATTATTCATTAATTTTTCATATTTATTTGTGTGACATTTGAGCATATTTGCTGCTTTCTGTCTCTTTTTTCTTCAGACTGGAAGCATGTTGTATATGTTGTGGCTAAAGCTTCATTCTGACCTTCATTTTTGACCCTTTTTCCTAAAACCTCCGCAAACTAACAGCTGAAATCTCTGGTCTGGATGAAACATTTGACACACAGCCGACGTTTGTGCTTTTTCTTGATAAATACAGGAGATTATATTAGGTTAGCTCAAAAACAAGAAACTGAGCAAAGAGGAGATGCGCTGCTGCTGTGAAAGCCACAGCTCCGATACAGTACGTCATATTAGAACCAACACTGACAGTATCTGATATTTGTACAGTTTAATACATTTTACAGCTACATTTTTCCGTCAGCTGTAACACACTGCTGGACTGCTGACGGTGCAGTTTATTAAAATTAACAGTTAATGCCACTGATGCAGCTCAGTTTTCTGTTCCTTCAAAGCCAGAAACCCTTAAAAGAATCTCACTCCACCACAACTGCGATTCACTTTGGCTTCGAATAAAAACAGCACAGAACATATTTGATCTCCTAGCACCAAAAACATCAAAAATAATTCAGTGAATGCTGGACTTGGACTAAAGAACCAGTGGTGGAGTACATGTGAGGATCCGTCTGCAGCTGAAATCCCTCCTCCGTCCACCTGGGCTCAGGGGAATGTGGACCAAGCCTCTTTTACTTAAACCCTCCTCTGACTTTCTGCCAGAAGCTGTGAAGTAGCTCATATATGTTTTTAATCCCAATGATGGAATAAACTTTGGATAAAGTGATCACTGTAAAAATACATCCTATGCTTCACATTTGGCCAAAGATAAACAGTTGAGGTCTTTCCAAACAGAGAATTAAACTGGAAAAAACAGAGGTTGACCGATATGGATTTTTTAAAGGCCGATACCAATTTTAAAAAATTTGGTCAGCCGATGGCCAATATCTACAGCTGATTATTGAGGCCGATATTTAAGGCCGATTTATTTTTTTCAAAGCACATTGACTATAATATACAATTGAAACACTTAGATAATTAAGATTTTTATGCAGCAATATAAATGAAATTATTAATACATGTACATATAGTACTCTTCTAACATTTATTGACCTTCAAGTGCTGCCCACACAGGTGCCTAATCAAATATCTTATAACATTTTTACTACTAAACAAATATCGGCTTTCAATTTAAAAAAATGAAGGCCGATATTGAAAAAAAATTTTTTAATATATTGGTCTACCTCGACTGAAAAACGGAACTTTTTAATGACGATAGAACAGTTTGACTGAGTTTGCCAGTTAAATGAAGAGAGGACAGAAATCTCTAGAGTAATTTAGTAGAAAAATCAGCCACGTCATTAACTTAACCCTTAGTGACTCAGGCCATTTTTGTCATTTTTCTTTATCTTTTTGCAGATCATACGTCTATGCACTTATGGCATGATTTTCTGCCAGAATATTTCTTTTTTGACATATTTTTACTCTAATGTCTGTTTCTCTTACAGGCCTATTACACACTACTGACACATTTTACATTCCCTGCTATAAAATCCTTATAGATCAATTTCCTTCTGCATAAATTTCTCAAACCACTTCATTTCTGCTCAAAACTACCGCACGTTCAATAATTTTCAGGATTCTAACCCTTTAAATTCAGTTTGAACATGTCATACCACTTGTTTAACTAAAAAGAACACAAAATATGAGATATTTTCCACATAATACACGCTAGAGGGATGTGGCAATATTAACAATAACACTGATTCCATTGCATTAGTAGTTGTTGTTCAGTGCAGGACCCTCACAGAATAAAATGCCTCAAAAAAAACCTAGTTTTTGACACAATGTAAGCATTGCTGATGCATTGCAATGCATTTAGTCTGATTTGGACACAGAGGAGTAAGCTGCAGGAAGACAAAGTCTGCATCCTGGCATTTCTTCCTCCACAGCTTCAATAAACAAGAGATAAAACACAGCCTGTCATCGGTAAAATGTGACGGCTGATATTGAATGATATCTCTGCGCGTCTCTCGTCATAATGCATAAACAGGAGAATATATTATATTATACTGAAATTTGTCTCTGATGTGAAAAGACCTTTAAAGGGATTCAAGATGCATAAAATATTAAAAGATATATCAAAACTGACCCGTAGTGAATCACTTATATTCACTCTGTTGTGCGATTATTTTATTACTACTTCAGGTTGATAGTTTTATCCTTAAAATGCTAATTATTAGCTTCAGCAAATATTCCATCTTCTTCCATATTAAAATCTGATTTGTTTTTACCAAGATGAGAGTAAATATAGCTTACATAATTTAATTATTACATATTTTATTCTGACAACTGTTAGTGGAAGTAGAATCAGTCTCTTTTCAGCTGGATTTACAGGTTAATTCTCTGTTTTTCTGTGACAAACACTGGGTTTTATATATATTTATTTATATATGTAAACACTTACTGGTCTTTTCTTCTAATACAAGCACACATTTAATGCTCAAGTGTTTCTACTGACTGGAAAATGTAGTTTTATTCATTGTTCATCTGTGAACAACTACAGGAAAAGCTTAAGACTGTATTACTTGCATCTCAGTTTGATTTAATATTTTTTTTTAACTTTTCTTATTTTAGCCAATTCACTTGTGTTATATTTGAGCTGGTTTTAGTGTTTATTTAACTCAATAATTTTTTTCACCATTGTTTACTGTTGTCTGACCTTAATTGGACTTTTTAAGGTTTTATTTTTGTTCTAATCACCTGTTTTCTGTGTTTTTCTTTGTTATATTTCAGATCAGGCCTCCTCATTCGCCATTAATTCACTTTTCCTATGAACAGCCACCGTCAGAGAAGACAGGAGAGGAAACGTTAAAAACTGCAGCACAGGCTTCGTTACAGTCGACAGGAAAACACACACTTTCACTGTTAAAACATCCTTCAGCTCAGTTTTAACACAGCGGTGGTTTTTATTACCCCTCGGCCAAGGGGCATTGTAATCGTTTGATCGTCTGTCCATTCAACAACGTAACGACATTATCTGAAGAATGCACTAAGATATCGGCACCAAATTTATACTGTAGATGCATCTTGGCATGGAGGAGAAGACTATTGAAGATGGGTGACCTTCACCTACATTTTCAAGGTCAAATGGCGACATGTCTTTCAACCAAATAATTGCATTATCTGAAGAATGCATTGACATATCTGCACCAAATTTATATTGTAGATGCATCTTGGCATGGAGCAGAAGATTATTGACAATGGGTGACCTTGCCCTACTTTTTCCAAGGTCAAGTCGTAACATGTCTTTCTAACCACATAATTCCAATTTTCTTAAGAATGCATTGACATATCTGCACCAAATTTACACGGTGGATGCATCTTGGCATGGAGAATAAGCCTATTGAAAATAGCTCCATTCTGGCTGAGGGGTCTTAGTGCGCAGCACGTTATGTTATAGTGAATATTCAGCTGTACACTTAGCTACGTCTACATTTTATATTGAAATTTATCGGTAAAATTACATTATTCACCTCATTAGAAGACTGCTGACTCTAACCTCAGGAGTTTTTTAATGTGGAAACTGAAAATTTAAATAAAATCAGCTGGATGGAAATACACCATGTATTCATGCTTCCTATATTTTATAGATCTGATGGAAAAGAGAAGCCAAAACTTTAAGTGTTTGCAACTTAAAAGTCCAATAAATGTTTCCATGAGAAGATAATTCTGTCCAGATTTCATCAAGTTAACGTTTGTCTGATGTCTTTGCCGTCGAGATCCACAGATGAAGATGAATCTGACATTGGACGTTATGTCTCTGCAAAGTAACCGTTACATTTTCCAACTTCATTCACAGTCTGTGAACTCAGTACATTAAACAAAACATAAATACATATTTCATCCACAAACTATCAGGACCTGCCGAACTGTTTGTATTTACTTCTATCTGTATCAGCATTCTACATTCTAGAGGTTTATTTTCATTAATTTACCTCATATGTAAAGTTGGTTAAGTTCTGAGCTGAAGAAGTTCATCAGTGGTAAAGTTGTTTTGCATTAATATCAGTCAGACTTTATTTGGAGAATCCACCTACGGAGAGTTTACATTTATGTCAGTTTTGTCTTAGTTTTTACAGTCGTGGCAAAAAGTTTTGGCAGTGACACAAATGGACACTTTGTATAAATGTGATTTATTTACCAATGAAAGTCTTTCGAGAAGAAAAGTCTGTCGATAAACCTCAGAAATACTTAATAATATGACTGTAGACCAATCTTCACATATGCAAAAGGATTGTTTCTATTCTTCAAATTTGTGCTGAAATTGAAATCCATTTTGATATTTTTTAACAAAGCAATATTTTAGATATGATATAATATTGAACATAAAGTGTTAAAATGTTCCAAACTCTCTGTAAATTTGACCTTTTTATCTGTTTTTACACAGGTTCATTGAACACTGATTCCACAGTCTGTTATTTCTATATTTACATGTTTATTGCTTTACTTATATGCTACGTATTATTTCATTACACTTTTTTTTACTATTATTTCTAACCATTGCTATGAATAACGGACTGTTGCAGTGTTCAGACCCTTGACTCTAGGAAATAACATTTTTATATCAATATTTTTGGGGAAATTATCTATTAGGTGTGTGATAATGGGCATAATGCACAATCTGACTTTTTTTTTTTAGTCAAAACAACAAAATTATTTTCAAAATCATTAATATTTGTAAAATGTATTTAGTACATTTCAGATATATGACATTAAAAGCCATCAGGGAACAGTCTCCATGAGCTGAAATCTAGCCCGTGCTGCAGTTTTTATTTCTTTATCCGTTCATTAACTGTGGTTTCAAGGATTCTGGGATTTCTCGTCTGATTTTACATGTTCATTAGCTTAAACCATCTGTAACACAAACCGCTGCTGCCTGAAGGCAACACTATGAAAGAGATGAAAGACGACAAGAAGAGATTTGTGGATTAGATAAACGTTACGCGGCTTCATAAAAAGTCTGTCCAGTTTCTACATTAATTTCCACTGACGACACGACCAGCATCGTGGTCCTAAAGCTCCTAATAGCTGCACTTTATTCTCACAACTAAAGATATGACAATATATCTACTGAACAGAGTCTAATGCTACTCACTGTAACGTACAGTCACATCACACTTCTGTTAAATACTCTGGAGCTTATTAATACACAGGAAAGTGTCAAAACACAGTATCACCCCTTTCCCACTTGAAACAGTGTGTTATTGGTTACCACGGTTACCAGACTCCGCTCATCCCTCCCCTCTGAGCAGGACGTAGAGTTTCCTCCTCCTCCTCTTCTGTCTGCGTCCCGTCAGCATCTCCACTAAAACACATCCAGGTGCAGCAGGAAGCACTTGACAGGCAGGTCAAAGGTCACGTCCCCTACAGGTGAGAGGTCAGTGTCCTCCATCTCTGGACGACGGGCTCTCAGAGCGGCTGTCCTTCGCCGCCGCAGCCTTCTTCTGCTTCTGCTTTGACTTCCTGAGCATCCGAACCTGCAGATGAACACATGATATGATACAGAGGAGAAGTAAACCACGATGGGAGGAGCGTTTACCGACCATCAGGGTCTTCAGAGATGGAGATGTGTTGGAATTTTCTTCAGGATGAGTGGAGTGATATCGGCTGATTAATCAGAACTTTTTCCTAGTAAATGAAGTGTCATTATTTCAGTCTTTAAAAAAATACACCATTTGCTGATTTTTACAACTGAATACAAACACGGTTGGGATGTATCATCTCACTTTTTACTGAAAATAAGAGGAACAGTTGCATAGTAGTAGTGGTAATGGTAGTGATGGTAGTAGTGGTAGTAGTAGTAGTAGTGGTAATGGTAGTGATGGTAGTACTAGTAGTAGTAGTGGTAATGGTAGTGATGGTAGTACTAGTAGTAGTAGTAGTAGTGGTAATGGTAGTGATAGTGATAGTAGTATGACATGGACTGTCCTTGTGAATTTCGAGCAGTTACAGTAGTAGTAGTAGTAGTAGTGATAGTAGTATGACATGGACTGTCCTTGTGAATTTCAAGCAGTTACAGTAGTAGTAATAGTAGTAGTAGTAATGATTATAATACAGCAGTAGTATGACATGGACTGTCCTTGTGAATTTCGAGCAGTTATAGTAGTAGTAGTGATAGTAGTACAGTAGTAGTATGACATGGAGTGTCCTTGTGCATTTCGATCCGTTCCAGTCCACACATACAGTGTCTAATCCAGAGAACACCCGCCTACACACACACACGCACGCACGCACACACACACCCACACCCACCCACACACACACACACCCACACCAACACACCCACACCCACACCCACCATGTTCACAGCAGACGTTTGGATCCATTACAGCAGAGCATGCTCAGGCATGTTTACTTTAATAAACTGTGGACGCGTTCTGCAGGTTCCACAGTTCTGAGACTATGGAATGGATCTGATCCCTGGATAATGATATTAAACTCACCTGTGTATTTCCTGCTGACACAGGTCAAATGAAGTACAACAGATGAGAAACACCAGATGAGTGTTCACACCTGAACAGAAGTCCACACATCCATTCCCAGACACTAGTTTGCATTTTTTTAGCTCAGTTTTATTATAAGATAATGTGACATAACATCACCATTACTATGATGCATTTTTATAATTATTACAGCTTTAATAGAGTGTTAAATTCACAGTTTGCTTTAGGTTTTTCTTTTTTTAACACCTTTAGTTTATGAATGTAGATGTCAGGGCTTTTGAAGATGTATATTTGTTTGTGATGACACTACGGAAACTGTGCAGGGACAAACGGAGTGTACCTTTGGTCCAGCTGCAGAGATAATGATGTGTCCTGGAGGTTGGATCCACGGCTCTCCGTCCACCTGCACCGGGATGGGTTTACTCACTGTCAGACGGATGTAGTTCCCTTGAGCAATGCGAATCCCAGACCGCAGGCCGCTCTGGACCTGACCCTGTATGGAAACACAGACATCATCATCATCATCATCATCATCGTCGTCATCGTCTTCATCGTAGTCATCATCTTCATCGTCGTCATTGTCATCATCATCAGATGGTCAGTCAGTTGTCAGTTTCTCATCTCACCATGTGGACGACGCCTGTGACCCCGACGACCTCCAGCAGACCATCATCGATGCTCGGTTTCCTGTAGCGGGCATCGACCTCTGACCCCCAGAGGTCAGCACCAGAGCCCCAGCTGCACAGACACACACAAACACACACACGAAATTAACAAAAACCACAACAAACAATTCAACACACACTGAACTGAACAGCAGCAGGTAAAAGGTACACATGTTCAAGGTACACGTGTTTCTTTTCTGTAAAATCATAATTTTCCTCAGACAGTTTTTGTCTAGTAAATCTATTACTTTTTTTCTTCCAAACTTCCCACTAAGTTTTTTTTCCTCACAAATTAATTCCTTTAATTTACAACTTTAATGTCAGAATATCAGCTTTTCCTCCACATATCCCACCCCTCTTTGGTTCATGGTTGACTTTGACTAAATTCAACCTAATAGACATAATGATGCTGCAATTATGGCTTTCCTTGTAATATGTGTAAAACTCAAACAAAATAAAGACTCAACACACACTGTTCAGTTAATTCCTCATAATAAAAATCTCACTCAGACCATTTTCACTCCTGACACCGACCTCCAACCCAAACCCAAAGACTCTGTGTGTGTTTATTTGTGACCTGGGTATGTTGAGGAAGATCAGACCCTCGATGTTGGGTAACTGGATGTTCTGGGAGTCCACCTGCAGCTGCAGCTCTTTGTGCAGACTCCGGGTGTGGCTGATCTTCTGCAGACCCACCTTCACATACACACCTTTATTATGGAACCTGCGGGGAGAAGAGGAGCAGGGGCTGATGGGAAATGTGGACTCAGGTCTCAGCTCCACATCAATAAAAACAATGGAGACTGAAGCCATTCATCAGTGATTTGTAGATTTATGATCACACTATGTTTATCTTCATCTCAGCATCTCAACAAATATGGAGTTACAGAATCAACAGCTTCATTAAAACACTGATCCAGATATAATAGAATAAATTAAACGGTGGTGTCAAACTCAGTAAAATAATAATATATAAATAATGACAACTCCAAATTTTTCTCTTTGTTTTAGTGCAAAAAGAAAAAAATAACATTAAATTATAAAAATATTTACAAACAGAAAAGATGTGAATAACCTGAAAAAACTGACATTTCTTAAAAAAATAAGTCCAATTTTAACAATATTCTATCTAAACTTATCATTTATACAGTACATGTGCATGACGGATCAGATCTACAAAGACACAAAACATTTAGTAACAGGCAGAATATTGTTAAAACTGCACTTAATTTTCTTTAGACATTTCAGTTTCATATTTGTTCAGCTTATTCACATGGTATAATAGTTTGTTAATGTAAACTTTTTTTGCACTAAAACAAAGAGAAAAATTTGGAGGTGTTACTATTTATAGCCGTAATGTAATGTAATTTTTTTTTTACATTAAACCAAGAAGAAAATTAGGAGTGATTATTTATAGGTTATTATGTTATTATTTTACTTGAGATGATATTGGTCTGTATGTGGCCAATGAACTAAAACCTCTTCACATTTTCAGTCTAATTTTTGCACTTTGCAAATTCATCCCACGGGCCACATGTTTGTCACCCCTGATATAAAGTATTTTGCACCTATTGTCTATTTTTTATCAAATCTGAGTAGTATGTACTGGTAATCAATACCAGTATTGATCTGTACCTGCTGGTGAATTTATCCGGTTCGCCCTCTCGTGCCAGGTGGAAGTCGAGGCTGAGCTCTGCATCGATGCCGAGGCCAAAGTAGTTATTCATCTGGACGATCTGAAGGACAAACACACATACTGTATTTACAACTATAGACCAGAAATAAAAATGTGTGATGCAACAAGAAATGTTTAACAGAAAAACAAAGACACTGAGCAACATGGCACAATGATCCACAAATTGAAGCATCAGCGACTTATCTACAGATTATTTAGAAAATGTTGAATTTTTCATGTGGAAAAAATGATCTGAGTTTCTCAAAGTCTTGAATGATTCAATTTTTTTGGGAATTTATGCAGCATTTTAAATCTAAAAGTATTTGGTGTATTATCAGGCAAACATCAAATATTCATATATGTATTTCTGATTTATAACTGTTCCAGTATAAAGAACATATAAAGTGAATGTAGTGTCATGTATGCACAGTGTGGTGCTCTGACACAAACATTGCTTTGGACTAAAACTCAGTCGATCATTAATTCTCTCAGTTTCATATTTGGACCCATAACTGTATCTGTGAAACTACAGCATTTGGACTGAATTTATATTTATTATTGACTCAAACTTGGTAAAGTCTTTTAATTCTGGAGTTTTCTTTTTTTTGTTTTACTTATAAACCAGTGAATCAGCTTCAACAGTTCTAATCCACTCTGACTTGTCCTGCAGGATCTGGATCTGGATCAGGATCAGGATCTGAACTGGACCTTGGGTGGCTCCAGGAAGCCGTTGTCCTTCCCGTCCTCAGAGATGTCCTGGGCGTCCAGCAGGATGGTCCAGCGGTCCATCAGGACCTCCTCGGCCTCGTCCACGGAGACCAGGATGTGATGTGGGTCCTCGCCGCTGTACCCGGGACCCCAACGCAGGATACGGGCCAAGTCGTTACCTGAGGGGACGGACAGAGTTCAGATGGACCAAGACTAAACCAGACTCAGAAGAAGAGAATTAATATATTGAAGTCCGTTTGATTCTGCGTCTCTGAGTCTGTATCATCGTCTGTATAAACCCGGACAGACAACAATGCCACATCGTTTCCTTCCGCTGTGGAAAAGGTGGAAGTTTGATCTGATCAGCTCAAGGGGTTCTTCTGAGATTGGACATTAGCGTCAGCTGTATCAGACTGAACCCTTACCTGAGCATTTTAGATGAGATAAAGATTAACCGATTTTTATTAATCCTGTAGGAAACTCTTGTATCAGACCAGAAACACAACAAAGCAAAAAGGAAACCAAGTTTATCGCACAGACACCAGAAACAAGTTCATTAATTCTTAACATAAAACTAAACTAACAGTCTTTATAGTAATAAAAATTCCTCAGAGAGGAAGTAGATGTGTAGTGATTGATACACAGAAAAACGTAAAGATTTGCAATGAACTATATTTGAAACAGGATGTCAAGTAATCACATCACAGTAATGATGCAGATCAGGTCTGGACTGTCTTAAAATGAAACGACAACAGTCCTCCAACAGAGCCTGGTTCTATAGACGGTGAGGTACTGAAGCCTCCTCAGTTCATAGAGATACAGATGCACATTTTCTGCAGGTTTGTAGAAATAAATCATATGTTTATCATGTCTTATTAAAATGATGTAGTTCTGACCTGTTCCCAGTGGGACGATACCGATGGGTGGTTCTCGACAGACCAGCTTGTGTCGGACGGCTTCCAGTACTCCCAGCACCCAGCCCACAGTCCCATCACCCCCGCAGACCAGCACCCGGAACCTGGGCACCTCCCTGAACGTATGCAGCCTGGACCAGAGAAGAAGAGGAGGGGGGAGGAAGGACGAGGAGGAGGAGGAGAAGAAGAAGAAGAAGAAGGAGGAGGAGGAGGAGGAGGAGGAAGAGAAGAAGAAGAAGGAGAAGGAGAAGAAGGAGGATGAAGAAGAGAAGGAGATGAAGAAGAACAAGGACAAGGAGGAGAAGGAGAAGAAGAAGGAGAGGAAGAAGGACAAGGAGGAGGAGATGAAGGACAAGGAGGAGGAGGAGAAGAAGAAGAAGAAAAACAAGGTGGAGAAGAAGAAGGAGAAGAAAAGAAGAAGAAGAAGGTGACGAAGAAGAAGCAGGAGAAGGAGGAGGAGGAGAAGAAGAAGAAGATGAGGAACATCAGCCCATGCCGTTTATGATGCAGTCACATTTGGCGTCGATTCTCACCCAGCCAGCGGTCCTCCGTTGGAAATGTCAAAGACCTGATGAGCGTTGAGGAGCTTCCTGAAGCCATAGAGGAGTTCTCTGCCTTTCAATCCACCGCTCTTCGGGTTCACAAACACCAGCAGGGGGCAGACGTCACCCAGAATGCCATGCTGCAACAGAAAGCAGAACACTCAGGAAATTAAAGCTGATTATATTAACCAATCACTAACTAGTAGGGTCAGATGTTCATTAGTTTTTATTTCCAATTAGATTTCCAGTTTGGTTTGAGTTAATTTTACAAGTGCATATCTACATTTAGATTTGGTTTAACGGCAAGGAATTGACTAGTTTTAGTAGAGTTTTTAGTGTCACCATTAGTTTGACTTTTTCCAGTATGAAGTAACAGGAAAGCCTTGACTAAAACTGTATATTATGGTCAGTTCAAATTAAATTTTACTACAATTCTGAGGGAAAGCTCAGAATCTCCGAGGTTAAAAACGTAAATTTACTAGAACTAATGACGGGATAGATTGAAACTCTTTATTTAGGACAAAAATGAACAAATTTACAATTTAAAAATGAACACACTTTGAGACAGTAACATCATAAATCATGACTGAGCAGTTAGTTTTACAAGTGGACAAGTGATTTTTCATGTTTTTGTCAAAAAATGTATGTGAATTAATCTGATTTCAGCATCAACTCTGTCTATGAATATGTGGTAAAAGACCCTCAGTGGTCGCTGAATGTTCAAACTCAATCCAATGGAAAATTAGCAGCTGGTGATAAAAACTAGCAGGGTTTTTAGATTTTTTTTATTTCCAAAATAATCCAAAACATAACCTTTCAACATAACAATCACAGTGTTCATTTAAGTTTAAGTTTAAGTTGGTTTTGTTGGACCTCAGTGCAGCCTTCGATACTGTCGACCATCATATCCTTCTGAAACGACTAGACCAATCAGTTGGTATTAAGGGGTCGGCATTAATGTGGTTTAAATCCTATCTAACTGATCGTTTCCAGTTTGTTAA
>JAPQRQ010000002.1:3057170-3074596 GCA_037367365.1 Apogon talboti
CTGTCATTGATCCAACTCCATGGGTTTTACTGGTGAATCAATGTTGTAGAAGATGACGGTGTTTCCATAGTAACTACGGATCCTCTGAACGTCCAAATGGGTCATATCTGATGACCATGAAAAGATGAATAACTGCATTTTACACCAATTATTTACTGTATTGATAGTATTATTGGATCAACAGTTGCTTAACATTTTATATCAGTAGATGATTTTGTTTGCCGGTGGATATTTGGGTCTTTGTGGGTTAAACAGTTAGGTCAGCCACTTTGATGAACATTGTTGACAACATACACACTGCATGTTAAATACTTTATAAAGGAGACAGATCAGTGTTTGCAGAAGTTGTTGAAAGGTTTTCATTTCCTCTAACGGGACCCTGAGGTCACAGACTCACTCTTGATCTTGAGATGTTCCTGGATCATCGTGATGTACTCTTCTTTGCTCAGCAGGGGGGGCAGTCCGCCGATCAGCAGACTGACCTGCGCCACTCGGTTTCTGTTCTCCACAATGTAAAAGCGAGTCTGGTTCATCTGCCGCAAAGACATCTGGGAAAAAAAACAAAAAACACAGTAATGTTGAGTTCACCGGTGTCTGTGGCCTTTAAGTCCAACCTCACAGATTCAGATCCTATGGGTTTAGTTTGTGGTTCAGGTCTCTCACAAGGTAAAAACATGAAGTGACTGAAGGCTTGAGCCCGTTATGTTCACTCTGTGGCTTCTTCTGCAGAGTGCACCTGAGGGAATTCAATATTGTGTGATGATGTTGAATTGAAGGTTACAATGGAAGCTCTGAAGTGTGAAAAGGTAAACAGTGATACAAAGAAACACTAAATTAAAAAACATTTAAGATCGTTCATATAAACACATGAAATTAGAGGAATAACAGGATCTGATCACATACTAATTTACCAATCACCTCTTCTTATTTTAATTATGTGATGCTATTTTTACAAATGCAAGTAAACACAAACTTTTCTTCAACATCACAGTGCAGGAAGTGATGAGTTAAACAGTTTTCATCTATATAACACAGATTTGTATATATTTGTCAGTTTTTATGCATTTATCACCACTTTTGTTTTAATGTTTAGAGTCACTTTAATTAGACTTAACCATTTTCTTCAGCAGCAGTATGAGGGCAGAGTGGAGCAGCATGGGTTTCTGACCTGGTCAATGTGTTTATAGTTAGTTGATATTTTAACAGCAGTATTTCATGTTAAATATTTGGTTGAAAACATTCACTTTTGTAAAAGGGAAGTGGCTTCATTAAATATACAAGAAGATCCTACAGATGAGTTATTTTAGGACCCTGTCCAGCATCACCAGTGCTGCTGTTTGCAGACTGTCATTGTTTAAAAGTGGATTCTCATGACATTACAGTTTTCAGCCCTTTACCTTCCTGATCTCCTGCAGCTTCTCCACAATCTTCTCCTGAGGCGTCAGCGTCTGTCTGAGCACTGCACAAAGACAGAATAGTGAAATATGAATGAGTAAAGTTCAGTCTGGTGACTTCAGGAGCTTAAATTACTGTCCACTAATACATGCCAAACACAGGATTATTGTCTTATTCAGTCTCGTGTGAATCTAAGTGTAGTCAGTATATGCATTTGCATAAAATATCAAGTCAATTTGACAGATACAATTCGATCAAACTGGTTTGGAGTGAATAAACCAGGCAGTGTAACCTCCTCAGAATGTGACGCTAGAGCCTGTTACACATGAAGAAAAACAAGAACATGAACAGGAATCACTTATTGTTTTCCACTGATCACTGATCCATTACACACATTAACTCAGCCACTTTATGCATATTAACCTTCCGGTATCTGGGTGAGCATATTATGCACACTAATGCACATAATACATTATTTTTCACAATTTGTATTAGGTTAGAATTCAAAAGTTGTTCATTTTTAAATTATTTTTTAAATTCTGACCCATCCACTGAAATCAGCACAATGGAAACAATAGAAAATTACTACAGTAACACCCTTCTCCCAAGTGAGTAAAAAATGCACATTGAAGCACTATAGCATTTAACATTTGACCTAGCACAAAAAATAATAACACATATTAACCAATGTTGCTGTTAATTATTGATATATGCTAGGCTGCAAAAATAAAAAAAAATAGTAATTGAACTTTTATGTAGTATACTGAGAAAGAAAACAACTTTTTTGTTTACGTTACAAACATGGCATTTAAAGGGTTAAAAAATATGACAATTATTGAGTATTTGGTATTTTTGTTTATGGCTCAAGTTGATGAAATACAAAAAAAAAAGTTTAAAAAAGAGCTCAAACTGTATGAAATAAATTTGACATCATTACAGCGCTGTGCAGATTACACACTTTTTTGCTGGTTAAAGGGCCTCTGGGTGGGATACCAGAGGGTTAAACATGTACATGGGAATCCGCCTATGTACCCACATATATGGTCTCCAAACATTGTTTTATCAACCATGAGCTCCTCTGAGGAGCTGCATACAACTCTTAAAGTAAGTTCCTGATTCCCACAGTGGATGAGAAACACCTGAGTAGATCCACAGTGTGACATGGTTTCCTGCTCACCTTGTTTACTGCCCATGTAAACCTCCATCAGGCTGAATCCAGACGTCTCCTCCTGAAATAAAACCCAGACATCAGTGGAGGACATGTTTCATAATCCGCTGTGTGTCCAAAAGTATGTGGACGCCTGTGTCTACCTGTCTGTCCAGCTGACTGAGGACCTCAGTGAGGACTGAGGCCGCTGTGTTGCTTGTTGTAATGGAAACGGAGACGAACGCTGGACTCGACCTGAAACACAACACAGGTTAGTAATGACTGGGATGGAAGACTGGGATTTGTCTTGAACACTGTTAATAAAACACATAATTTTACTTATTGTGTTGTTGACAAAAGACTGAGCTTTGAATGATCCACTTCTAGATTTCTGAAATTTTCTTTTATTTGACAAACAATTTTCTATACTACTATAGAGTTCCGAACCACTAATCATTTTTTCCATTTGTATTATTCCATATTCTATTTTCATCATATACAGTATATCTTTAAAAAATAATTTACGCCAAATATAATCTTTTTGGTTTCACTCCAGATTAAAAATCAACCTTTAAACAGTAAAGAAATAATGATTTGACAGTTATTGCTAATAATAATTATCAATATCAACTGAACTTTTCATCATGAAAACATCTTTGGTCCGACCGCCCATCCCAAACAACCTGAAATAGTACCGAGACTCCGTTTCCCATCAGCCCTCACCTGGGCCAGCCGGCGTACACCTTGATGACCTCAGCGTCTCGGGGTTTGGACCTCAGCATCCAGGCGTCGCCTCCATCCTTCAGCGAGCCCCTGTTGTCCGGACCGCCGTTACGGTTCAGGATGTCGTCGCTATGGAGACGCTGTTGGCCGCCGATCTCATGGAGCTCGTAGTCCTGGGGATCGTCAGGGAGGTAGAAGGCCCTCAGCGCCGCCTCCTACAGGGAAACACAGGAACTGTGCTAAGAACAGCAGATGTAAAATGACTCATGACTTATTAGACACATTTAGATTTAGTTCAGTATCTAGAATATTGAACTCTATGTTCAGTTTTAAATTTATAATAAAATCTATTATAAATGTTGTTAATTTCCAAGACTGATACTTATTTTTCAGGGGCTGAATCAGCAAATTAATTACCTATTATATTTTTTAAATATCATGATTTTACCTGACTTTAAAAATCTACTATCAGTCATATAGTTTATATATATTACATTTTTAATTTCACGTATAAAGGATATATTATACCAAAAGTTCTTAGAAGTGTCCCCAGTGCATCTCTATAGAAAACATCATATCTCAGCAACTGTTTAACAGAATGTTACGCAGTTTGGTACAAATGTTCACTTGTTCTCTGTAATGAACAGAACTGATTGTGGTAACAAAAGGTCAAAGGTGAGCTCACCTGGACCTCACATCCATTTATTCTTATCAGTGCAGTATCAAAGGAACACCTTGAGGAACTAATCTGGCACAAACATTAACAAAGACTCAGAGATGAACTGACTACATTTGGATGGTAAAAGGTCAAAGTTATTTCAACACACTTTTGGCCATAACTGCTAATAATTGAAAGAACTACATTACAAGATTATTATTCAAGGCTAGTGGACACATCTGATTGATTTTATGGTTCTTGTTTTCTCATTTAATGAAAAAAATACCAAAATTCTACATTGATATGAGAGCTTCCTTTCAAAATCTAAAATGTTATCTGTGTTTTTGTTGTAATATATGGATTGTGAATATGTTTCTCCTGTTTGTGGTGCTTTATTTAAAATTATTTTAATTGTTTCCTTTATAAGTACTGCCTTTTAGGATTGATTTTGTTTGCTGCTATTGTACATATACTGTTGATAGACAATAAAACTGATGAACTATTAAAATACAATATGAATTAATTCGTATATGAACAAATATTACCATGGTTTTGTCAAATACAGTGTGTTCATCAGAGAATTAATGTATGTGATGGAAATATATCACCTTACAGGTAACGTACTATAAGGCATCATTAGTCTTGATATAGGGGCATATATGTCATTAATTTGATTTCCATGTGAGTTGTAGAACATAGAAGAGTAGAACCGCCTCTTACCACCACCTCTTCATTCTTGGTGGCTCTCAGGATGGAGACCAGTCGGAAGTGGCCGCGTTTGACTGCGTCATCGCCGTCAAACGCCTTGAGGTACTGTTTACCTGTGGATCGGAGCAAAACGCACAAACAGACGTGACTATACGACCTCTACATGCAGTATATACGGTTATGAAGCTCCTGGACAGTAGAACATGACCTACCAGACTCTGCAGCAGCCGGACCGTCTTTAATCACTGGAGCAGACGGATCCACCTCATCTGAAGTATCTGAACAAACACGTGACAGAAGAACATGTGAGGAACGTTCTGTATTCGGTCTACTCCTGGATCGACTTATTAATACTGAAATGCACAGAGAATGTTTCTGCACATTTGAACTGCTAGAAACAACAAATGCTTGAGTATCATCTTACAGTGTGACTCACGGAGGATCTAAAATGGTCTACCATGAGCGTTCAGGTTTGAAATGTGTCTCAGTCTCACATCCAGGACAGACTTGTGTGATCTCACAAATGTCATGAATCTAGATGTCTCGTAATTTGATTTGGGCAACAGGACTGTTCATCACATTCTCACCTTAAATAATACAGAATGTGTGGTTGTGCAATTGAAATACTGTATGTGCAAATTAGAGATATACTGTATGAAAGGATAACATTTTAGAAATATAAAAGTAGTCTAAAAATGTGCAAATGTAACAGTGTAAACACACATGTAGACCAGTGTTACTGAACATTTACAGTATCATGATTTGTACTATTACTGTGGATAAAATGACATACACTGATAGAAGACTTTGACCATATCAGCAACCACTGATGCCCATTTGGCTCAACGCTGTCAACCTGTAGGATCTTTACATTTGTTATGTTCCTGACTGAAGTGAAACCACCTCCTCCAGTCATCGCTGAAACTGAAACATACTGTATCTTTACTCCACACTAAAGTACATCAGGTCTTTTATCATTTCGGATGAGCTGACATTTTAAGTGAGAGCAGCTCAGTGTGATTTAAACAGAGCCTTAGAAATGCAGTTATTATTTATTCATCATCCTCGACATGATGTGAAACCTCATTTTGAGCTCCGCAGAGAGGCTTTCAGGAAGTGTTGGCTGTTTCTGTTCAGTTTGCGTCGGCAGCATCAGACAGGATGTGGTTTGGAGTGTGTGTGTTTGTGCGTACCCAGGTCGTGGCTGCAGCTCTCGGCGATTCGGTAACAGTGCATCTTGCTGAAGTTTCTGGAATCAAGGCGGACGCAGGACGGATGCAGCATCATGCCGCGCAGACGACCCATAGTGCACTCTGGTGGCACGCTGAGGTAGCACGCCGCGTGACTCTGCAGGGACAAGAGGAAGAAAACATTAACTTCGAGGTAAAAACGACAAACAGTTGCTTCTGAAATGTGAAGGTTTGTTCAGTTTCCTGCAGGATGTGAAGTACGGTTCATGCAGAAGGAATTTGTCTCTTCTTAACAAACCACAAACTCCTCTAAAATACCAACAATACGCCACTTTCATCATGCATTCCTGTCTTTATGGACCTTCATTATCATGGGTCAGGAGTACAAGAAGTATGGTCGATACAGGATTCATGTAGGATTCTTACTAAAAGGAATAATGAAAGTAAAAAATGACATGTAAATGTCACATCTGCATAAATCTGTTGCTTTAAAACAAAATTTTGTTTCGAAAAGGTTGGCGTGAATTTAATTAATGCAAAATCATGCTGGGAAATGGTTTCATTTCAGAATGAAATAGAGTCTGTATACCGATCCACAATCAAAACAATGTGATTAATCCAAAATAAATACCGAAAGAATATAATTGTATAATGATGTATTAATATTATTTTCTTATTGATGAATTTCACGAAATAATGACCACAGGCATCTCAGGTTATTGTTATCATTATTTAGTTACTTTACACATGAATTGATCTGATCAGTTCTCACCATGATCCCACACCACTCGCATCTCATCCCTGACAGGACGTCGGATGAACCGCAGGACCGCCGACAGACCTCGCACCGCGCCGCCGACGCCAGGTTACCCTCCCTCCAGTGGTGGTGGAACGTATCCTGGAGAGACAAAGTAGAGCCACCATTACAGGAAACAGTTCGACCGATTAAACCACATGATGCATTGGTTACAATCACATGACGTGTTAAAGTTCATCTGTGAAAAACTTGTGTCAGTTTGACAATGACGGTCAGTGATGAGTTTATACTCTAAGATGACCAGGTCCCAACAAACCAAGTGCATGGGACACTTTATGGATCCTAAAAACAAGACCTACATTTAGAAATACCACTAAAACAAACACAACAACAAAAAATGGATTAAATAAAAAGTTAAATGAATAAAACAATCAACAAAATGAGCAAAGATGGTCAAAAAATAATCAACAAATAAGCTAGAAAATGAACAACTATTAAGAAAATATAATTAATTTAATCAATAAAATGCACAAAATATTCAACAAAACAGACTAAAAGATAATAAAATAAGTACAATTGCCAAAAATCAGCAACATAATTTCCTGATATGAGTCCTTCCATTAGTCTCACATAGTTTTTTTTTTTCTAAAAAAAAATTCAGTTAAAATTTTAAACACTCTTCACTTTGAAACAAAATTGTCACACAAAAATTACCAAAAATATTCAACAAAGTTGATGAACATCAACAGTAGAATAAATACGATGAATAATTTACTAAGAAATGAACAAAAATTACCAAATTAAGCTGAAAAATGAACAAAATAATCAGTAAACAAAAAAATATTCCACAAAACTGATAAAAAAATTTGCTAAGATTTACAGCACATTCCAAGTCATAAACAAAATAATCAACAACATGGATGTAACATTAAAAATGAATAAAACTGGTAATAAAGGACATAGTAGATCAGTGTAATTTGATTTATGTTCCTTTCCCTCTGGAATAACTTCTACAGTGACACAGTTGGATGTAAGCCTGATTTTAATCTGCTTGAACTCATATTCCTATTTAATGTCTATATGGGGGACATTGTCTCAACATGTGGGACGTTGTGGGGACGGGGGATAAAAATGCAGTGACGTCTGTGGTAAACCGGGTTAAACCTGGTTAAACCTGGTCACCGTAGGTTACGTAAACACTCTCAGACAATACTGTTAGTAGGATGAATCTGATCAGTGAATTTAATGATAATAACCAAAGTACTGATGGTTAAATGCCAGGTGAAACCAGAGTCAAATAGCGTCTGGAACCAGTCCGGCTGCTGGTTCCCCGTCAGTCAGCCTGTTGTTGGACTGGATTCCAATTCCGGCTCTGATTGATTTTAACCCGGAGCTGTGGTGATTGATCGAGCTCCAATCGAAACACAGACACAGTACCAGGCGGCAGATCTGTTCATTCGTTCTGATCCACTCGTTGTAACAAGAAGACTCTGATTAAAGAGGCTGTGAAGGCGGCTGATCAATAACGCCAATCACCTCAGTCATTAATCCTCAGGTCGTAACAGCACTGAGGAGGGAAACTGACCAGAGCTGATTAAGTCACGTTAGACGTTTGTGATGGCGTTGGAGACACGTGACTGAACCAACCATGGACATTTTTGCTGAAATAGTTTGACACAGTGGGACAATATCACAATAAACACACATGTTTCAATTAACCACTCAATCAGTTCTATTACAAACTATTGCCAGAACTTGGCTCTGATGGTGACTGACAGTTAATACCAGACTTCTCACCTGGAATTACTGCATAAAAGAAAAATACGAGGGGGAAAAAAAAAAAATCAGATAAATAAATAAAAATTACCTTGAAATCAATATAGATTTATTATGATGTATTTAGGTATTTATTACTTTTACTTTAATTTTTTTTGCCTATGTATTTTACTTCTGATTTTATTGTAAAGCACTTTGTGAATTCTTTCTGCCCACTCCTTTTTCGAACTTGATGATGCTTATATTATTATTATTTATTTTTTATATATATACTTTGTTGTCAATTTTAGACGTGTTCGAAATAAAATCCATTCATTCATACTTAGAGGTTCAGCTCAAAAGCCATCTGGTTTCTAATAAAGCCAAAAACAGTTAATTTCTGATGAATTTATGACCTTTTTGACCACCAACAACACTGGAAAATGGTGTAATTTTTGTAATTTTAAGGTATTTTCTTGTATTTTTTATGACCCATAACGTATTAGAAACATATTGTGGACTTGTGTGATATGCAATTTGTGTTTGCACAATGAAATAAATTAGTTTGGAAATAATTTTTCTACTTGCAAACCACACTGTCTTAAAGAATCACAAGGGATTCATAAAATATATGTTTTCTTTGTCAGGAAATGATCTCCATCCTGTGGCGAAGAAAACCCTTTGTTGGTTTCTCCTTTTTGTTCACCCACTACTGATAAATTACTGAGTGTCGAAATAACACAGATATTCGTTTTCCTTGCAAGTCATAAGATTATTGCACATTCACACAGCGCTCACTTTCCTCAAATGTGAAGCTGAAATACAGATATCAAACAGACAGAGTCATGTGGAATAAACGCAGGGAATGTGGCCAATCATCATCATTTCACCGCTTCCTGTTGATCAGCAACTGAAAACACAATAGATGGTGAAGATCCAGAGGGACGTCGGGCCATATTTCAAAGTATAACAGCGTATTTGAACCCATTAACTACCATTAGACAGGAGCTGACGTTAGCATCCAACCGCATCCTGGACAACACTGCAGTCTGAGAGTGTCAGGAAGAAAACCATACGTGATATGATAGGAAAGAAGGCCTGCACTCATGTGGATGCATCTCACTGTCCTGCTGTGTTTTCTCTTTAAGCCAACTGACATAATCTGTATGAACCCAAATGCATGTGTTGGAGTGAGTATAGTGTTGAATGATATTTATAAAATAACCAGAACATTACATGCTGTACGTTATACATCTCAGTCCTGGAAACACCGGTATGACTACCTCTTGAACGAATACAGGGTTTTTATTGTGTTTGTATTTATCTGTTTGTCCTTTAGTGTGGACCATGAGTCCGTAATAACGCTCATCTATCTATCTATCTATCTATCTATATGGGCAAAAAAGTCAGATTTGGGCCACTTTTACCAGTAGTGTGAACCTGAAATGAAGTTAGAACAAATCCATCCTTTGAGATGGAGGCCTGTGTAGGAAAAGGTCATGATGCGTTTACTGACCTGCTCTGTCGTTCCATCGAGGTGACAGCTGCGACAGTCAGCACAGCTGAACATAGCGCAGTCAGCGTGGACGTGAAGCTCACACACTGAAATATACAGACACAGACACACACACACACACGTTAGTGATGTGTAACCTCTGTCAAACAGCTCATGTTAAGAATGTGGGGTCAGAGGTCACAGGTTCAACCCCGGGTCAGATCATAGACAAGCTGCTGCTCTGAACTCACAGCTGATGTTCTACAATATACAGTTCATTCATATCGAACACAATAAAGAGGGATTTTATTCTTATTTTCTCATGTCATAAGGAAAACATTCATTTAGTGTTTGTATTATCCCTTATTTTCATATTATTTATCATTTTTCACATTTCTGTTTTTTGCTTTGTTTGTCCACATTTTCTGAGAGTTTATTACAATAAGCTGAGAAATTTTCACAGACATACAAGTGAAAGTATGAGGAAACATCACATAAAAAGAAATCCATGTGAAACCTTTTAAATACATCCTACTGCATGAGTGGAGGATTAGTTGCAGGCTGACAGACATTATCTAAGATGGCGTCTCATTGTCACAAATCATTTGCCTGATGAAACTCTAGCTCTGAAATGCTGCAGTAAATGTGTCACAATGTGCAGTGAGTCATCTTCCAGTGTTTTAATGCACGTCTGTCTCCTGCAATAGTTAATAAAATAAAAGTGTCTGTTCTGAAAATCAAAGAAAAAAATGTAATAAAATAAAACAAATTGGAACTTATACCCCACCTTTTAATGAGGTCAGATCTGATTAAAATACACATTTAAAGCATGTCTAAATGTGTAGAATTTTTTGCCATGCAACAGCACAATTAATTCCTCTGAAGAGAGGTCGAGAACTTATTATTTTTAAACAAAAGAAGTGATTATTTCAGTCGCTTTTCAGCTACAAACATCAGAACTGAACTAGTGCATAAGCTGGAAGTGGCTGAGGTCCGTGTGAAGATGGTGCATTGAACGCTTTAAGATGAACCTCTGCATTTTTCATTTTTAAGGGAAAATAAGGTATAAATAAGGTAGACCTAGACCTACTTCTGTGTTGGCTTTCAAATTAATCTTTCTCTGCATTTAACTCCCACTAACTGATTTATCACTATCTATTATTTAACCTCTGCATTTTACAGTGAAAATCAGGTATTTTCCTACATTTAATTTAGTGACTGGGTGAATTTTTTTAATGAAAATGGAGAAAACTGAAGAAGTCTGTTTTTCAACTAAATCCATCACTAACTGAACATAAACCCAGTGTGTCCATCCACTGTCATTGATCCAACTCCATGGGCTTTACTGGTGAATCAATGTTGTAGAAGATGAGGGTGTTTCCACGGTAACTACGGAGCCTCTGAACGTCCAAATGGGTCATATCTGATGACCATGAAAAGATGAATAACTGTATTTTACACCATATCTTTACATGTATTGATAGGATTAGTGGATCAACAGGTATTAAACATTTTAGATCAGTGGATGGTTTTGGTTAAAGGTGACTGTTTAGGTCTGTGAGGGTTAAAATGAGGTGCTGCTGATTAAACTGGCTTAACTGGTGATACTGGTCTGACCTTCACATCTCAGCGCTGTGTTCCCTTCTGTTGGCTTCCTGCAAACACAGCAGAATCGTTTCTTCTGACCGGCCGGGCCAAAGCAGTGGGCCACCGGGACCTGCAGGGGGCGCCAGAGTCAACAACAGAACGTCAATCAGGACTCAAACCAAAGAAAAAATGAAAAAAAAACAACAAAAAAACTTTTACAGCATCACTTGTACATGTTGTTAACTTTATGTCTTCCCTTTGTTCTTTCTCCTTTCTGTCCTTTTCTCCAGATGTTTCTGGTTCTGCTCCTGGAGGCTTTCTCTGGTTTCTTGTCTATATTATGACTGCTGCTTTATAAATAAAACTGAAAGGAACTAGGAATGAAAACAATCACTGTTTTTAAAGTTTGCACATAAAGCATACCGTCTGAGCTTTGACACATCATTGCATTATATATTTTCAACAATATTAAAATGTATTTATCTCCTATTATGCAATATTTCTCATCTCGACTTAATGCTATATTTAGTTTCAAACTTATACTCCACTCATTTTGACACTTACCCTGTTTTTTTGAGTTCATTCTATCCATTTTATAATAAGCACTCAGTGCTTGTAATTTGCCTTGAGCTACATTTTTTAATGAAAGGTGGTCTCTGAATAAGTTATTAATCATCCTGCTGAGTGTTGAAATGAAATGCCACGATATAAAAGCTGATGTGGCAGAAGTCCACGTATTCTTAACTCCAACAGAAGTAGAGATGTGTTAAAAAAAAGACTATTTTCTCATTTCTACTGGCTGTTTTGCTATTTTCCCACTATATTTTGGTCTTATTCCATCTTTTATGCCATTTTTGTTGTTTGTTGTGTAAAATCTGTATGAATGGATGCACCAAGGACTTCATTCATGCTTTCATTCATTCATTTGTTCATTTTCCAAATTGCTGAATTGCGGGGGACTGGATCCAATCCCAGTTACCAGTGGACTCCCCTCAAAGCCATTAAAACTAAAGTCAAAAGCCTGTTCTGAATGTGTAAGGAGTAAACAGTACAGACCTTTGTGTTAAAATGCAGGGAATTAAAGGAAGAAGTTGTCAAAAATAAATACAAACACTTGAAAACTACGGCAAGAACAAGCAAGCAGGATGATCTTATGATCCCTCACATTAAATAATTATAATATGGCGAAGGCAGATTTTGCAGAAATGTTAGTGTTTACTGTTTTAACTTAACTTGCACATGCAGTGATGATGATTAAGACTGATGTCATTAGCTGATTAGACAAAAACAACATCAGGCTCCATGATCTGTACTCACCCGGATTAAAGTTGGAGTCACACAGGAACAAACTGAACGCAGCGTCTTCAGGCATTTCTCATGACACATGAAGTTACACACTGAGGAGACACAAACAGACCCATGAGCAAGGCATTATCACTGTCAGCCTGCGGGTTCGACTCCAGATATAACTTTAAACACCGGTATATAAAAAATAGAATGTGCAGGGCCAGACACTTTCTGCATTTTGTTCAGTTACTCTGAGATAATATAATACAATATCTGTTAGATTATTATCCACATTAATAAAGTAATGGATTTTTCATTTTTCTACATGAGTTGAAACAAATGTAAAGCTTCACTAAGAAGCACATTATATAATATTGATCAGTGGTAGAAGTCTTGCAGAGCACTGTGCAGAGTATATTAGAGGTTGACCAATATGATGATAAGTCAACAGGAAAAAGGCAGTAGTTGATGAACAGGTCGATATCAGACCCAAACATAAGACTGTCCACCAACACTTGTAACTGTTACAGAAAAAACCCATCGTAAAAATACTCAAATCAATCAACCAACCTGAAGGTAACCTCAAACTACTGGATCATTCCGCATATAAAATAGGACCAATGTCCCGGTATCTCACCAGGATGTTCTACAAGAATCAATCCCCAGTTGAATTTGTCAGGTTCTGTTCTATGTTCCAGTCCTGTGGTCTGGATGCAGATCAACCTCCCAATAGAAGTGGGTGGTATTTTCACTGGAGGAGAACTCAATTAATTCAATCAAAGTCCATATATGACTTCTATCAGTGATCAATAGGAACTAGATTGATATCTGGAACCATTTACATGTTATAATCCATCAAAATATGGACCATTAGAAGTAAAGGGACGTTTATAGTATTCGGAAAAACAAAAAAAAAGTAGACTTAAAATGACCTGAAAGTGTCAGAATTTATGTTCATCTTTTCTGCACTGGTCACAGCTGTAAATGTAAAAAATGGTATTTGATGCTGAAATGTCAGCATTTCTTTTACATGTGTGAGTTTGATTTAGAGCCTTATGAAGGTATAAAGTTATTATGGGATATTCTTATCTTTGCTAAGTTGCCGTTTGCTGATCCATGGTTCAGACCAAACGTTGACAGTTCTGACCTTGTTTGTTGGATTCCAAACAGATCTTTAGTTCAGTTATTGACAACACATACCAACAGAAAACAGAGGTGATTGGTGGTTTTACTGTGGCTGTTTTCTGTCTAAAAACAGAGCTAAGCTAACAGAACTATAATGTAAACTATCAGCTGATGCAGCACATCAACATCATAAGACACTGTTATTTTGATCGACTATTGAAATAGGCATCTATGGTTTTAGTTTGAAGAAGAAAACTTGGTGATATCTTAATACGGATGTGTGTAAACAATGATATTTATACTTTATTCTGTGACTGATACAGTCTGTGGATACATGGTATTAATTGACTGGTGGTTTCGGTCCCAAGTGTGTCCTGACTTGGGAATATCAATACATCGAATCAGTTTAACGGTATTTTAATCTCTGTGGGACTGAATAAAGTAAGATTAATCTAAAAAATAATGTTCACAATAATCCATAATGAGAATAACCATTAGCTGTGGCTGGACTTCAGATAAACTAGGGCTGAATACTTTAATCCTCCTATTCAATGAAATCATATTTATGTAAGTCATGGGAACCGCTGTGGATAAAAATAAAAAAAAAACAGTGTAGTGTGAGCTGAAGAAGCTGTAGTTGTGTATGTGATCGGCCTATTTGTGTCGTCAAACTGGCATTTAGTGTGCGGTGTTTTTGCCTCTTCTGTCACACTGTGGTAAACCTCATGTTAACTTAGTCCAGTTTCACACACTGAACTCATCACACTGAACTGCAGCTCAGAGCCGCCATGTTAACGTCTGAACAGACAAAGCACGCTGCAAACATTGTCACACCTCAGTACTCAGGAATGAATATTCACAATCATCTGGATACTTATTTGCTTAAATAAATTGACTTTCGGCATTAAAATCATTATTGTAGCCAGCCTAAAATGTGACAAAAGTAAGCAGTAAAATCCTAAAGGTTAATAAAAGATCAGATAACCAAAATCTGGTGTTACATAATTTTGTTAAAAAGTCCAAATGTGATTATTATGGACAATATTGTGATTTTGATTTGAATATATTTGGTTGGGTATCAAGTACAATACCCAGATAAGTCATTTTGAAAGGTGTATTTTTCCAAACTTATGTTAACAGTGACATTTTGCAAAATGTATATTTTTCTCAATGTTTGGGTCTGACTGCATGTAAACAGAGGTTAATGTCACTAAAATTTAGATTTTTAATCATGCTTTCAGATGTAAAAACTCTGGTTTGTGCCTATATTAAAGAAGTTAAAAGTGGCTTGTGTAATAAATATACACCAGAAACTTCTAATATGATCAAATAGCTACGGTACTGCATAAAAGTCTAGTTCCACCTTTAGCTTTATTGTTTTTAGGGTTAAAATGAAAATACATATTAATTTGTCATTCTCTTTTCTTCAGATACAACTAGAAAATACAGGAAATATGAGCCCAGCCTTAAAAGACACACAAAAACTGAACTAAATGTGTTGTAAAGGTTAAAGTTACGATTTAGTGTAACCTCTGACCCCATGACAAGAAGCAGCACAAACGATTAGAAACATCTGACATGTGTTGAAATAAACATCAGAAAATTAATGCCATAAATCTCATATTGTCTGAACAAAAGGGTTAAAGACATGTTAAGTGTAAAGGGAGGTCGCACTAAATACGACCACTGTGGTTTATAGAAGCTGTTTTTACCTGAAACTGTAGTTTTACCTGCTGTACACACTTCACTTATATCAGATTGGATCTAAATACAGAGACTGACAAACACATGTGGGCATTAGAACTTTACTAAACCAACAAACAGAATGTTGCAGCTGAATGTGGTCGGTAGCGCCACGCCTTACACAAAAACACTGCACACAATGAGGGCGCGTAAAGCTGCAGCTGATGAACCCTCTCATTATGGATTCAGTGGGTGACTTTTTTTCTGCTGTATCATTCTGACTTGAAAATGCAGAAAATGTCTGAGCTTCAAATTCAGATCAGAGGTTTATTTATGTTCTCTGGGGACAAATATCAATATGGATAATGTATAATACGATGTATACAATGACACTGTATATCGTATTATACTGTCCCTATTATTATTATTAAAGCATGCAGGTTTGCTAACACGTTCACCTGTCAAGTTAAAGTTCCTTTTATTTTTTAAAGTTTGGTTTATGATTTTGACTTCCTCTTAACATATATTTAACTGTTAATGATTATATTCTGAGGATCAGCTGCAGTTTGGCCTTTAGTTTATTTTCCTGGTGTTGGTGCAGGACGTTCTGTGTTTTTTTGCAAATCTTCAACTTTAACCAAGCTTTTTTCTTGCAACACAAGCAATTAAATTTCATTAAATTTGACTTAAAGTTCCCATAGTTTGCAGTTCTGTAACATTGGTTTTGATGATATAAAGCTGAGGTGATGAAAGTGCATGTGTGGCTGTCTTAAATCTGGGTGATGTCATGATCTTACTGTCATATGAGCTCCTTTTCAGACAGATCGTACAGATTGTGTCATTAAATAACAGCATTATCCAATCTTTCCTACTCAGCCGTCATTTATTTCCATTTGCGTGAGTGCCGGTGTTTAACAGTATTTTACAGACAGTGTTGTACTTATGTTTTGTACTGAGCTTCTTGCATTAACATGACAGGGATAATGCGTTTAAGTCCAAGTATAATGATCCTTAAGCTTCTTTGAACAATGAAGTGTTTCGTTTTAATTCGCGTTAAACAGCAGAGTTTGTGTGAGATTCCGTTGAAAAAACATCGACTTCAATCAGTGGAGGTTTAGCATAAATCCATGCGTCTGGTTCTGAGCTCCAACAGTGAGTCTGACTTAAACAGATGCCTCAGAGTTATGTTAGAATATAAAAACATGTTTGGTTCAGTATAAAGCTCCAACCAGACGAACTAGGACACAGTGCAATTAACGAAACACTGCGCCGCCACAGAAAGGAAAGACAGTTCATGACAGAAAACGTGGACAAATGTTTTCTATATCAGCTATTATTAAAATATAGAAATAATATAATCTAAAATGACACAAAAATGCAGATAGTCCAGTCAGATGCAATGACAAAAGGCACAAAGCAATCAAACACAGACCTCAGAAACTACAGATGCTCTGCTATTCAGCACTCAAGACCGGAGTGAGAGACACAGCAATGTGCACGGTAAAGGAGGTAAACATCTCAGGTGTCTCAGATAAAACCTGGACCTGTCAGTCACTCCTGTACAGGTGGCATCAGAATGTAAACCTCACTCCATTTTGCATCTGCTACAGCTGCTGATACCACATTCAGGATTCTGTTCCTTTTTTCAATCCTGTTTTTGCCAAGCGCATTTTGATTTGTTCATTACGTTTTACCACTAGCTAGGTGGGTTATGCTAACATTAGGTTATTTTCAGATCCTGTTCAATAAAATAGGTTATAGACCTGATAATGTATGTCTGTGGCTCTTGACAAATACTATAATTAAAAAAAAAGCATATTGCATTTAGTTTAATTAGACGTATTAATCAGGGTAGCACTAGTTGCACAGTTTGATGCTCTGGTGGTACAGAAATAACTGAAAGCTTTTATATTTTA
>JAPQRQ010000002.1:3145645-3162010 GCA_037367365.1 Apogon talboti
GTGTGTGTGTGTGTGTGTGTGTGTGTGTGTTCGATCGAGATTGAACCTCTGGTCGGATGCTGAAGTGAGAAGATGCCAGCAGGGATTTTTGTAACCGAGCAGCCGGAAACCGAGTGTGGTGCATTTGACAGGAAGAGCCGCAGGAGGTGAAGACGCAGGACAAAAGAGCCGATGAAGACTTCAGATTCTGAAAAAGTGAAGTCGGTGCTGAGATCGGCCTCTTGGGGCTGTAGTGGTCATCTCTGCAAAGTGAGCGTTCATCCTCTGTGGTCGTAAAAACAAGTCCCTTTTCCACCACAGGAGCTTTAACTTTATCTGGGATTTTGAAAAACCTCGGCACGTTTCCACTGAACTTACACTGGTTAAAAAAAAAAAAAAACACAAACTTTCCCTCGACCTCAAACTTTACCTGAAAAAAGTTCCAAGTAGAAGGATTGGACTTTTCAGATTCCCTGCAATTCTTGAGGGGTGGGGCTATGTGCTGAGGAACACTGATTGGTGGAACACACTGACAGCGTTCCACACTTCCGTTGACCCCTCATGTTTAATCCAATGGCGTCTACACACTTGTTTATTCCATTTCTACAGGCTTCACTTCATTTGTGTTTTGATCATTTACAAAATGGAGCAACAGAAGAGACGCTACGAGAAGAGGACAACGACCACAGTGTCCAGTCCCAGGATCTGTTATCTCTATGTGTTCCAAAAGTCAGAACAGAACTGGGAAATACAGCTTGTAAATGTTCTGCTCCCATTGCCTGGAACAACCGACAGAAGGAGATCAGACTGAAGGAGCTGGTCTCTGTCAATACATTCAGAGTCAGTTTAAATGACTGGGAAAAGGACAAATGTAGACGGAGTTTTTTTCCTAATTGATTGAGATGCTTTTAAGGAACATTGTTGTTATGCTTTTAGTACCTCTTAAATTATTGATGATGTTTTTTTATGTATGTTCTTCATTTACTGATTTATGTATGGTTTTAGAACTGAGTTTTCTTATGTGTTTTATGTATATTTTTAGTGTGGATGTAACCTCTATTGTCTGTAACTGCTGCTGCTGCTGTGTTGGCCAGGACGATCTTGCAAAAGAGACTTTTAATCTCAACAAGTTTTTTTTTTCCTGGTTAAATAAAGGTTACATAAAATTTGACTAATCCACTCGGAGGGTTTAAAGTCGTTCTTTTGAGTGTATTCGTCTTGCTTCTACAGCTCATAAGTGCATTGCAATAATCTGTCGAGCGTATTCAGCAAATACGCTCAAAAGAGGACTGGACATTGTTGAAGGTATTTTCTTAATATGCACCTGGTAATAAAAAGTTTCTGGAAATGTTGGTGGAAAAGGGGCTATGGTTGTCCAATCAGAACAAGACAAAGTACCAGACCAACAAACGTTCACAGTCTTGCTCCTGTTTATCTAAAATTAGTTAAAGATGTACATGATATTACTAACTAATAATTAACTCAGCAAATAGTCCAGACCCTTCCATCAGATAATTACTGCTGTGATTAGTATGTTGCAGTTCTTTAAAGACAGGTACATGCAGGTGAGGACATTTTTTGGTCAGACTGTGTATATTTAATCGTGTTGCTGAAGTAGAGTGTATATTTGGGTGTATATTTTTTCTCTTAGATTTCAACTCCTGCAGGTTTAATGCCGCTGTGAACAGGACTACATCCAGGGTCCGGGTCTTAAATGTTCACGATCCCTTCGCAGTGTGAACAGGGAGGACTGAATGATCCGCTCACATCCTCAGCATGGAAACAGCATATTAAAGTATTTACAGGTGAGGAAATGCACTCTGTTTGGAGGAACTCTAGATTTATCATAAGGAGAATCAATAGAACAAATGGAAAGTCAAAGACAGTTTGTTGTTATTTGCTACAGTGATATAGGAGAGGTTTCCACAAACTGGAAGCTCACAGCTGATATTTTGCAACTACAGATGAGCTTGTTTATTTGCATGTAAAGCAGGGCAGTGGGATTGGATCATGAGTGTCACTTGAGATGCATGAGGAGACGTATTCTAATGCCAGGTGTGAACATGCATAATCACACCTTGCAGATGCATGAGAACGTGAGGCTCTGTGGTTGTTCTCTACTGAAATGCATCCTGGGAGTTCTCAGTCAGGGCCACATTTGGCTTTTGAACCCTTTTCCAGTGGCCCCCTTTCACTTTATCAAAAAAACATATGGAAATGAATAACACTTATTTTTTTATGACTTATACTATTATTGTTGTAACCATGAAGTCATTCTGATGTTATGCAGTTGTAAAAATGTAGATGATACTCCAAACAGAAGTAGTATTAAAAGTAGACTGCTTTTTATTTGATCTGGATATTCTATTGAAAAGTAAGCCTTCACATGTACACGACACAATAATCACTGTTTTCTTTTCTTGTCTGTACTGTTATTTCTGTCTACTTCTGTAAATGCACAAAATATTGATTCACTTTTGACATATTCTTTACCAACTAATCCTAAAGGGCTTCACACAGAGTCACCACTTGATAAAGCAAAACATAATAAGGATATGGTTTTTTTTGTTGTTTGTTTTTTTAATTTCTTGTTCAAAAATGGCTCTTTGATTAGTAAAGGTTGCCATCCCATGTTACCTACTGTAGAAGAGATGACTTTGAAGACACTTGTAACCTGAGAACATCCGCACTTCTGTGGGATTTTCTTAGCAAGGGTTAGAGATACACTTTGAGTTCTATATTAAACACAGACAGAATGAGTTTCCTTTCATATGCAACTTTAAATTGTACATATTGGACCTGAAGTTCCCCTGTTTAACCTTAACCTAATCCTAAATTCTTGGGGCTTAAATTAGATGATAGTCACCTCTCACGTCCACAATTACACTATTGTTCCTTCATCATCATCTGCAGCCTGTCATCATTTCTACAGGCAGAACTCATACCAACCTGGGTTTGGTTATTTGGTTTTTCTGATTGAATAAAACATTTCCATCAGATATTCCCAATGTGTGCTGCTTCCTGGATGCATCTATTGGTTGTTGCTGATGCTCATGAGATTGTTGGCATGAGTGTTATAATTAAAGCCCCCCCCCCCGTGTAACCTGTACAAAAGGCCTACAACGACATGCATGGTTACATTTTAATTGCATTTATGAATATTGGTCTAGTCTAGTGTAATTTCAACTTATTAACATGGTTATTTAGGTTTATGGTTAAAAATGAGTTACATTTGTCCAGTTTTATCCTATTTACACACATTTCTGTTTTTATTGGTGTACTGACTATTCACGGTGGATGTGTGAAAATTAATTTTTTTATGTGAACCATAAAAACGGCAATGAACCAATCTATCTGACCGCACATCAATCCAAATGACAGAGCCTCAACTCTATTAAAAGTCTAATAATTTTACTCCAAAAGACATTGAAATCTGTCGAAAAGTTGTCAGGTCTACAGTTGATTTAAAGCCCAACCCGCAAAAAATAAAACCTAATGAACATTTCAGAGCTATAATAACTGGGAGAGGAGTCTGTTTTTGCCTGGGGGTTAAAGGTCAGACCTGTAACTCATCAGCTGACTGGACCGCTGCCCTAGTTACTTTACAATCTGTGCGTGATTCATCATGTAAATGTGCTCTGTGGACTCTGCTGAGCCAGCGGTACACCATGGAACCACATATAAACAGCAGCGCCAACGCCAAAGACAGGTATTGATGGTGTCATATAAGGAGCGTGGTTATACATTACTGAACGTCTTAATCTTTTAACTCCACTCCAAAGTGATGACTCAAACGTAGAGACCAAAAAACGAGGCGGCGGCAGCAGATGGCGAAATAGGTCAGCGGCTCGGCTCTTCGATCTGTCAGAGCTGTTAAAATGTTTCTATAACCAAAAACGCAACAAACCTCATCAGCAATCAAGTCTCTAAATGAGGATATTAAACAAGCGTGGCGTGTTTACAGGGTTTTCAGCTGCAGAAACATCAGGCTGTCTCCCATGGGGGGTTAATGGAAGAGGGGGCGGAGGGAAGGGGCGCCCAGCGGTGGTAAACACGCCTTCGGGTGTGGGTGCACGTCGACAGACACGCCGTGACCTTTACCACGGCCGCTGATGAACGTCACCAGCTGAGAGTTTGCCCTTTTCCCTGTACCTGTATGTGAAACGCTGCTGAAAATAATCATTTCCTTCTTGCCTCCCTGTCGGTGCATCGACTGCTCTGCGTTCTGCTGAGCCATTAGTGTAATGAAAGGGAGTAATTCAGAGTCGGTTATGCTGACTGTGCATTAGGAGACATTTACACACACTCACATTTATCAACAATCCGTTTGTTATACATCATGTTCTTCTCAGTCTGGGAGGTAAGCACAGCGTCTCCCGCAGAATCACAGAATCAAATACAAACTGGATTATTTCCGTCTGTATTTAAGTCTTTCTCAGTTATTATGTAATCTTCTTATCGCCTTTATTAGAGCTAATTGCAATGATTTTGCATAACTGTAACAATCATCTCCATCAAAGTGTGTAACAGCTGATTGAATTGAACACAAATGGTGCATTTCATCTCTAGATTCGCATCATTTTCCATCATTTGACCTGATCTTTTCTTAGAATGCTGGTCTTTCATCCCCTTCAGCTTCTACTGGAACCTGAGTGGAGACTTACGGAGCAGCCCATCTGAACTAGGACATGGTCATTTCATCTAATATGTCCTCTGGTAGCACTGTCGCCTCACAGCAAGAAGGTCCTGGGTTTGATTCCAACCAGGGACCTTTCTGTGTGGAGTTTGCATGTTCTCCCCGTGTCTGTGTGGGTTCTCTCCCTCTCACCATCCAAACACATGCACTGATAGGTTAATGGGTTAATCTTAATAACCCATAGGTGTGAATGTGAGAGTGATTGGTTGTTCATCTCTATATGTCGGCCCTGTGATGAACTGGTGATTCGTCCAGGGTGAAACCCGGCCTTGGTTCATAGGTAGCTGGGATAGGCTCCACCCCCACACACCCTAGTGAGGATAAAGCAGGTTCAGAAGATGACTGAATGTCCGCTGGTCAGAGGTCGGATTGGGACAGTCATTCAAACTTCACCAGTCTGGACCTCATTGCGTATCAGAAGTAAAGTTGGTTTTGTAGTAAAGTTCGGCAGCTGTTCTTGCACTGGTAGTGTCTCTTTTCCATACAAACCTAATGAAGGTCAGCATATACAGCATCATGTTTTTTCTTACCTCACCCGCAACACTTTGAGTTGAAACATTTTCAAGTGTTCGAAACTCACTGGACTTATTATTGAGCCCGTTTGCATGACCATAAAAACCCAATAACTGGGAGTAATCAGATAATTGCAATAATCAGATGTGATGTGTTTACATGCACTTAAGAAATGTGATCCTGGTTGAGACATTTCAATCTATTATTGGATTTCTTTGGGAGTACGTATGTGGTGATGGTAGAATTACATTTCCTGTTATTGTCTCCACTCACGTTTGACGACATCACTTCTGTTCTCTACGATTACTTTTTCCTTTTTTTTTTACACATGCACAGATCTAAAAAAACAAACTAAATCAGTGTTAACAGATATACATGCACAAATACATTGGAGTATTTGGGAGAAATCCAAGTGAGTTAATCCGATTTCTCATAATCTGATTATATTGTTTATATCATCACTTGAATAATCTGATAACTCCAGAACTCGGATAATGATCGGATTATTTGCCTGCATGTAAACAGTCTCCATGTCGTATCTCTCACCAACCAATCAAAATAAAGAAGGGGCATGTGATGTGTCAAAGATGAATGACAAACTCACTGTCAGCTTCATTATTTCTTATCTGTAACTGTAGGAATAGCATCATGATGAACAAACTTATATAAGAACTGAGCAAATACAAGATCTATTACATTTGGAAAATGTCACTGACTGAACACATCTTAGGTTAAAATACATCTCCAACTCAGTCACATGGCCTATTCACTGTAACCATGAGGAACTAGGGGGGTATAGAGAGCTGAAGTCCCACCCCTTCCCATTGTGGCCCATTGGACTTTATTCTGCAGAAAAACAGAATTACAGTCAAAGACAAAAGGTCATCAGTCATTTTTTGATCCTGTTTGAATTACAAATCATTTACACAAATCATGTTGATCAGTTTTAAAGATACTTTTCCAAGTGAATAACCTGTGTGTTTGTTGTAAAACTGCTGAAGTAGACTGAAAATCCACAAATATAACAGTAATAAAATAGTCATCCTAACTACCTCTGTCCACAATGTGTTCAGGGTCTGAAGATGTCTCTGACCAGACCAGAACCATTAAACCTCTTAAAGAACGGGGTGAAACAAACCGATGTAATGGTTGTTTTGATGTGGGTGATGTGTTTCATTTCTACCTTGGTTAAAACACAAAGTATTTTCAGTCCTGGACACAGAGACACTTCATTATATTTTCCTTCCTCCCGTCCACTGCAGTGTTCGCCAGTATTTTCTGCCTATTTTTCATCTTCTGTTTTTGACTGGGCCACCGGTGGGAGGTGACACTCAGGTCGAACCTGTTATCTGATCATCCACAGAACAAAGTGTTGCTATATATGTGTGTGAAGACTTAACAGCGAATCATCTGCTTCCCCCCACACTGTGCAGCATTTAACTGAAACCCCTTTTGTACAGTAAAATGTTTAATTAAAAGTTTTCCTCCACTGTTGGCGTAGCTTACCTCGTTGTGAACATTTGCCTCTTTGTTGTCAGTGTGTAAGTCTGTTCAGCCAATACATTAGGCCGAAAAGCTGCTTGGGAAGAGACCATCCAACATTCCTGATGATCTCTTTAAAAGCCTTTTGTACACAGCCTGTTTTATCCAACAAGCTAATTAAAAAACTTCATGTCTATCGGCTGATTTCGGCGTTGGGATGTTAAAGCCAGGGAAGAGCTTAGAAACTTTTTGTAACTGGTTAATTTGGAAGTGCATGGTTGTGTCGTTTTCCCAGCTCTTGGGTGTCTCTGCTCCCACAATATTCAGGTTGTATTTGCAGGTGCTGTATTCATAAAGGTTCCCAGCGCAAAAAGTTGCCAATTTGAGTAAAAGGATATTCCTACAATTATGAGCAATTTCTGAGAATTTCTCCAGGCAGATTCTAACAGTGACAGGCTGTGTATTTGACACCGAGGCATTGGGTGTTGTTCGACCTGAATGAATCCACCTTTTAATATCAATACTAGACAGAAAACTCTAATAGGGCATCGCATCATAGACAGATACTGTATGTGATGTAGAGAATAAATGTCATGACTGAAGCAAGAGTCCAATGAACATCAGTCAGCAGGTCTCCTTTCACTACAACCACCGCTACAGTATTAACTGTATAAAATGACAAAAACAGACATTAAATACATTCTACTCAACAAAACTACTGCTTATCTTTTAGTCTGTCTCCAACCAAATCCATTTCCTCTCCTCTGTCGGCCATTGTGGATTGAAAACGCTCTTTGACCGTCCAATCAAATTACAGGAAAATGTTGTTGTACGTTCGTTAGATCGTCCCCATGTGGCCAACATGACATCTGACCGGTTAAATCAACACGTTCATTCCATTTATTTGAAGCTCCAGGGTCTGCACTGTTGATCCTGAGCTTCAAGGCAGATTTGTTTTACCCGGCAACATGTGATGGTGAAATATGATTGGACAATCATCCACAAACACTATTGGAAGCAGCAGCCAAGAGAAAAGAAATCAAGCAAAGACAAGAGCCTATTGGGAATAATTTAATACATCGTCATCTAACAATTCTAACAATGGTGGGTGTAAATGTAGGTAAGTGATTCTAATTCTTTAGACCAGAAGAGAAGGACTTCAAAGGCATGATGGACCAACACTGGATTCTAGTAATGCTAAATATTATTCACAGTTCATTTGAGCCCTTTAGAAGGCTCCTACACTGTCCAGACTAGCAGGTAGACTCTTAGAAGATGAAGATATACTCAAGCGAAGACAAAATGGAAACAATGATACTTCAATAACTACCGTATTTGGACCGTCTGACCTTTCACTTTGATGTGGAGCATTTTGCAAGCATGAAACCTTCCCAGGGCCATGATCCAGACTAAACACCTGCTCTTTGGTCTGATCAGAACCAGTGATCCTGGTCTGGACCAGACAGAACCACACTTCACCTCATTTATAGTGTGAAAACTTTGACTTTTGACCCAATAACAGAAAGTGAGTTGGACCCAAGACCTTGTGATAACACCCTAAAACTAAACCTAGACCTGAAAAAACTAAAAACTATGAACTATAATAAAGAGAAAACCAGCAGCTCTCAAACACACAAAACTAAAATAAAACCACAGTGGACAATACAACACCAACTGCACCGATACAGAAAGTCAGCTGAAATGGTTTTGGTTTTCCCACAATATTAATGGCTCACCGTGAACGAGAACAAAATGTCTTTGCACAATATGGGACCTTTAATAAAAAAACAGTTTTGTAAATCATATTTAATGTCATCCATTCTTTCATCTGACCTTTTTCCGCTTCCATAAATCAAGGCATTGCCTCATAATACCTGGAAAACAGTGAAACTCAATTCCCCCAAATAAAAATCTAACTAAAACTCCCAGTGCCCCGGTGAAACTCAATGAAACTAAACTGGGAAACTAAAAACAAAATTTACTTTGTGGGTGACTTTCAAAAGGTTTATAATGTGTTCAACCTAAACTCGTATCTCATGTCTTAATGAGAACTAAGTGACATGATGGGGCCTCTGTGTTTTGGCCTGATGAACAGATCGTGTCTTTCCCAAAGGACCACACCTTCACACCGGGATAAAACTTTTTGCCTCTTCTTGCCCTGTGAATTTTCCTAAATCACTGCTGGGCGAGGACTGTTCGTTGGAAGTTTTTGGGCTGAGTTAGGAGCTCTGGCGGAGGATGTTCACGCTGTTCGTGGTCTCTGTGCTCCCTCCGTCAGCAGGTGTTTCGGGTGCAGCTCTCTCAGTATTTTTAACATGTAGGCCGCTGCACCCATTCAGTCTGATGACGAGCCGCCTGCCCTGCTGTGATTTAGCACACAGGGCCCCGTGCAGCGAGGGGAGGGGAGCCCATCCTACTTTATCAACGTTAATTTCAAAGCCCTGTATTGCTCGCTCAGCAGGTTCGGGCGGTGGCGGTGGCGGCAGATCCTTCCTTCTGAGCTGGCCTCCTTTTTCCTGCCGTCTCAGCAGTCTGGCCGCCCTCGCCGCTCGCTGAAACATCTCTATGAAGCTGTGGGAGTTGGCAGGCCAGGAACTGATTTTCCACTTCCTGTGCAGGAGATTGACAGGCGCCGCTGTCGGATAGGGCTGACCCCTCGAATGCAGCCGACCACAGGATGTTTTTGAATTTTTTCCAGCCTGTGTCGGCCTCTTGGAGCGTCGCCGTTTGTTCCAGAGTCGCTGTTGTCGGGCCGTCGAGCAGAACTGATGACTGTGGCCGTCCACCGCTGTTTCTCCCCGGGAGCTGATTTATTTATCATGCTGGAACGTTATTGACAGCGACAGAAAACGAATGGGCATAAAGCAAATCATTTCAAACTAGTAGAGTTAGCACAAGTCCACGCTTTGTTGACTCCAGTAGAAGCACAGATACCGGTGTAAAAGCAGAAGTACTGATTCAACTTCTTTACTGCAGTAAAGGAAAAAGTACAGGCCCGGAAGTTTATGCAAAGTATAGAAATCGCCCTTTGAAGGTCATTTCGGAGGCGGTTGTAATGCAAAGTGAACTAAATCACACATTGCATTAATACAGTATAATCTATTAAGTTCTCTCCAGCCATCAGCATTGTAGTTCTCTCTGTCAATCTACTTTGAAAGTTTTTGTCTTATGTTTTTGCAATGTCTTGATCTTGTTGTATATTTTATACCATTTATTCATTTTTATCACGTGTCTTTTACATTCACCTTATGTGCTTTTGTCTTGTTTCATCTTTTGCATTACAACATTCAGGACCACTTTTGTCAAATTAAAGTATTTTGTCCGAACACATTATATTTGCTGGTATTTCTCTGTTCTGGGAGCTCCTTTAACACCCATGCGCAGACCTGGAAAGCCTAAGCAGGACATTCACACCTTCACGCTCTTTCATGAGCATACATGGACACCAGAGATCGGGACAGAGCAGGCATCAAGGACAACAAATAATGTTGATTAAGCCAGAAACAGAATTAAAAGCTGGACGTGGGTTGTGATGAAGAGCAGCAAAGGTAGCAGGCTGAAAAAATGGAGGTGAAATAGGTTACCCTGCATGAGATTAACCAATAGGATGTGTAGGATAGACTCAATTGACGTCGGCTGTTATTGAGATCAGCTGCTGTCAATCATCTACTGATTTGTGGGCGGAGTTTCACTTTGTGGCCTGAACTAACACTAGGCTAAATTTTTGTTTTTTATGATAAAATAAGATAAACCTTTATTTCTCCCACAACAGGGAAATTTGCAGTGTTTCAGAGCACAAGGGATTGCAATATTAAAATTAAGGATTAAAGTAAAAGATATAGAAAATATCAAAAGTAAAAATGGAACAAAACTGTAAAAATACATGAAAGTATCTCTCAATATATATTAATAAATAAGTAGAGAAAAATATGTAAAAGAGTAAAATACGTACAATATTTACAGTTAATCTTGCACTTTACTGAGGATCATTTATTCTACAATAGTGACACATTACAGGAGAGAGATTACAAATAGAAAAGAAAGAGATAAAGTCATTATTGCTATTTGTATGTGTGAAGTCTACTGGATGCAGTGAATGGTGGTAAAAATTTCACAAGAGCAGGACGGACCTACAATCATTTTCAACTGGTTTGCATTGGGTTTTTTTTGGCTTATTTTGTCTCGATAGATACACCAAAGAGATCATACTTTTTCATGTATTACTGTAGCATCCATTTAGCCATTTTGTAAAGCAATACAAACTAAAAATGATGAATAATTTCGCTCAGATGCATTAACACTTAAGTAGCAAGCTTGTTTTGGAAATGTAAGGAGTACAAAGTACAGATATTTGTTAAAATGTGGGGAGTAAAAGGAAAAAGATGACATGAATAAATACTCAAGTAAACTAAGTGGACTGGTGAAGTGGGAGTCTCAACCAAAAAGCTGTCGTACAAAAGATACATATAAATGTGTTGATGGAAGCACCTGGTGCTGTGGATGCAAAACACAACTGAAGTCCATCAACAGTGAAAGAAGCCATATTCACAGAGCTGAAGGAGGCAGACAGGATGTTAACAGGAGGCTAAAAGCATGTTCAGCAAAGAAAGATAAACACATTCACCAGGATGCGCCACAGACTGGACAGAAGACGTCAACCACTGCGGTTTAGAAACCCTGTGTTTGGTCGTCGCCATCTTGGTTTCTTTGCAGCCCGAATGAAATATGTTTAGATGAGAAAATAGGTAAGAAGGCATAAAGAGGACAAAACAAAAACAAAAGTAAATGCATAAAAAGTGTGGGTCAATGAATAAAAGGATAAAAATGATGTCTGATCTCTCCTGATCATCTGGGGTTTTGTGAAAATCCCACATCTCTATTATTCTGTTGAAATCAAGAAAATGATCACAATCTGTTTTCAACAAGATGGATACTATGTAGAGACACATGAACTTTCATACTTTGACTATATTTGAGCTGCGGCAAAAAATCTAAATTAGGACCAATGGCTCTGTAGCTCAAGGTTCTATCAAACATCAGTCCCAGTTGAATGTGTGAGGTTGTCAGGTTCTGTTCTATGTTCCAGTCCTGTGGTCTGGATGCAGATCGATCTCCCAATAGAAGTGGGTGGTACTTTCACTGGAGGAGAACTCAATTAATTCAATCAAAGTCCATATATGACTTCTATCAGTGATCAATAGGAATTCTATTGATATCCCTAACCATTTCTCTATTTAAGACGTCAAAATATGGACCATTGTAAGTGAAGGCAAATGTTCAATCTTTCAAAAATCTGTCAAAAATTGTAAAATATAAATTTCTCAAAACTGCGAACACACTTTGTAGACATTGTCCCAAGGAACCTACATATAAATTTTGAAATGAATCCGACCAGTAGTTTCGTCGGAGAAGATGTTTGAAGAACCCGCTAACAAAGATGACTGTGGACACAGCGCCTTCACGATAGCTCATGACCCATCGGCCGGTGAGATAAAAATATGATGTGAACATATTTCTACATTTCTCGCAGCCTGTTGAGTACATCTCGGAGCCGGGGCTTTTTCACCTTTACTGCAGCCGGAGATGTTGACTCCACACTTCTACTTCCACATTCTGCTTTTACACAATTACCTGTCGGCTCAGACCGTACGCACGGAGAAATGAAGAGCGAACCGGAGGTGGAGAGACAAAGACTGAGGTGAGAGTTTTCCTCTGAAGGAAGGAACTTGTCAGGAGCCATCGGTAGTTTCATCGGCATCTCCATAACAGCGAATCACTGGGGTCTGTTTTACTCTTCAGGCGACATCAAGCAACAAGACGGAGGAGGCGAGCGGTGGGCACTTCAGCGACTCCTGTTCGCTCTGATTTATCTGTTTGTTCAGCGGGAGGCCTCCTGCCTTCACAGGTTTTTATCACAGCAGAGCCAGGCTGAAGGCTCGCTGGAGGTTTTAACAAGGGAATCACTTTCTTTAGCTCATGTTATTATGGAGGATTTTACTTCATCTGCTGTGAGAAGAGTAATATCTGCAAATGATGTGCCCTGCAGGTCAGCTTCAGTTTATTAAACTGTTGATTTCTGTAAGACTGTCCAAATTTCACGGCACAGATGTAAGTGCAGACGCTCACCAGAAGACGAACACAACAGAACCTTTGACCTTTTTATTCTTCACTCCATTACACCCAAATTTCACCTGACACATTAGATACTGTACCATCTTTTAGGTTATGAATAGAGCTTGCATGTGTTTTCTTTTCTGGTGCAACCTTCAGAGATATGAGCAATGTTAAGTTTACCATCTACACTCAGCGCTTTTTTGTAATGGATTTTAATAGTTTTTTGTGGAATTGGTCAAATTTATTTTGCAAGATGAGTCTATGAATGTCAAACCTTTTTCTCTTTTTGTTCAGGATGCTTAAAAGCTCTGAAAGCATGGTGGGATTTAGGAAGATCTAATTACAGATATGGAAACATAATATTCACAATAATATTATCATGAGTGTATAATCACCTGAAAATAATAACCATTGTGTTTACTTTCCCTTAGAATGAGTGGCTTATATTTACACAGGATGCAGGCTGACTTCACCATGTTTCTTTCTCTGTTAGTCTGTAAATATTTCAACTGATTGTATATGCTTTTTTCTGTGTTTGCAAATGCTTTTATTATTCTATTCTATAATTATGTGACTGTATCACTGCTGTCTTGGCCAGGTCTCCCTTGAAAAAGAGATCTCCATCTCAATGGGGCCAACCTGGTTAAATAAAATAAAATAAATTAAAATAAAATACAATAAAACAAAGATATTTAGTATTGTGTAAGCAACTTTCTTTATGAATATATTAACATTAGTTATCAACCCATTTTGTTGTTATTTGTATATTACTGCTTCATCCAAGCTTTCTCCAGTTTTTATTGTCAGATATGTTGCTATATTAGCAAACAATTAACTGCTAAGCTAGCGTTTCTTAGCTCTCTATTATGAATACTTTTAGGAACTACAATTTAGCATTCTTTCACAGTAATTTGTTAGTAACTTATTGTTTTACCATTTTTAGATTTTAGGCTAATACTTTCAGGAAGTTAGATAGACTACTTAAGCTATGACTTTAAGCTACTACTTAAGCTATTACTATAAAGCTATGACTTTACCATCTCTTAGCTTTGTTAGCCACACCAGCATTGGTTTTCAACTAGCATTGCATTCAAGATTGTTAGCATATAAGTTGAGCTAGAGTTTGTTCGTAATTAAGATTTTTAACCATAATTACACATCCAGGAATATAGATATATTAGCATTCATTCTCTATAGTAGGTTCCTACGAGGATTAAGTTACATTATTGTCTCCGATTATGTCTGAGTGTGGACTAATGTTTACATCCCCTTAAATCAAAACTTGAGAAGAGGCAGAGATAATGGATAAGTGATAATGGATGTGGTACAAATGCAAATATCCTGGCAGTGCTACAGTCGCCCAAAAGAAAATACATGTTGGAGTTATATATGTGCTTTTGATGCTGAGCAATTAAAACATACTCTTTTAGACTCATACAGCCTTGTACAAGCAAACATAATCACTATATCAGTAACCTGCACAGTTAAAGGTGTGATGTGATTTACATGGATGTAGGGGGATTTGATTAGAGAAATTGGATATAATATTCAGGGATGTTCTCACTCTCATGTCATCACATTCTAATGCCTGGTCATGAAGCCTTGGCCTCTGGCTTCAACGCCCAGGGTATTTCCCTGAAGCTCTGATTTTCAACATGTATGATACCAGATGCAAGTCAGACTAAGTCCGTAGATGTCAAAAATAGAGGACACAGGACAAGTGATGTCGTTACCTCCTAAGAACCTAGAACTATTTTTGTGGTGATTTCTGAATGACTTTTTCCTACATTTAGTCTCCATCCACTGTCATTGAGCCAACTCCATGGGTCTTACTGGTGAATAAATGTTGTAGAAGATGATGGTGTTTCCACGGTAACTACGGAGCCTCTGAATGTCCGAATGGGTTATATCTGATGACCATGAAAAGACGAATAACTGCAAAAAAACAAAATTTTACACCCATTATTTACATGTATTGATAGGATTAATGGGTCAACAGGTATTTAACACTTTAAATTTGTATTTGCTTTTGGTCGTTTCTAAAGTAGCTACTTCTCCTTGTTGATTTTGTTGCTTTGTTAAACAGTAGTGAGCATCCAGTGTTATAATGTCACTCTCTATGTCTGAATGTGGATCATTGTTAACTACAGTTTAAGCAGCTGCTGTAGCTGCAGATGGAAACTTCACCACTAGGTGTCACTAAACATCACACACTGAACATTGATGATAATGATAGACTTTCATGAATGCTGCTTAGCAACCACTCTCCAAATGTCACTGAAAAACTTCATCACTTGGCAGGAAGAAAAGTGCTGCTGATACCAATACAGTCATTTATTGGTGTTTATTTTACGAAACCTTGCCAGATATATGTGCGTTCACCTTTATAGAAGCAATGAGCCACTCAAGGTTGTGATGAACAGTGATTTTAGAGCAGAACAGGAAGGTTCACAGTGTCTGACTCAGAAGGTGGGCTTGGTACAGGGAACATAGAACCACATAAGGTTTATATTTATCATAATAGTGGAAAAAGTAAGATGTAAATAGAGAAAAGTACTCAGAGTGCAGGCGCTTTTTAGATGATATTTTCATGTTTTGATTTAGGTTCTTAGAAGGACAACTAAGTAATATATCACTTCTATTCTATTCTATTCTATTCTAATTATCCAATTTGTACTGGATTATGTAGGCTACATACTATGGAAATGTGTTTTTGGATTATTCTCTCATAGTTTTCTTTGTGAAACTAAGGACACTAATCCCTCTAGGATGTTGAAGTAATTGTATATCATGTAAAATAAAAACACAAAACCCAAAATCCAATTCTTATGTAAAGCCAGGTAGGTGCAAAGGCTGTATACACAATGGATGGTGTGCAAATACGTCATCATAAATCCTGCCGTCTCCATGTTGTTCATTGAGTTCAAACTGTGCATTCAGTAAGTCTGGACTTCAGGCTTTTTCAGTAGATATGTGCTAAAATTATCATCCTTCTGATCAGCCTATTAGAAAGTCTGGCTTCAAATTCCATCAAAGAGGCAACATGGCAACTGCTGTGATGTCAGATTTTACTTTCTTTTTTACGCTGCGGGAAGAAACCATATTATAACATTCCAGTTTTTATAGTCCGGCAGGGGTGTCCATACATTTTCACCCTGTGAACTTCTTTTAAAAATGACCAAGTCAAAAATTATCTACCTCCAATTTAATAGATGTATGTTGCATAACTGGCCCAATACAATTCAATCCATTTCTGGTCAGTACTTTACTCTGACGACTTACACTGAACGGACTCATCCAGGGTTCATGGTCTGGACAGTGGCTGTTGGATCCACATGATCATCAGTCATGGTGTAAAGATATTTGGACTTAATAATCTTCACATGGAAAAATAACAGCTGTCTGATTAACTGTTATTTTACTTCCTTCACCTTTCTCTTTCTCAGCTTTTCAGAGGGAATTCAGTGTTGTGTCTTTTATGATCAGTTCCAAAGTGCCTCTCCACATGTCTCTCATTGAAACATCAATGATAGATCAACAGATCAGACAAACACACTTTAAATATCAGAATTTGAATGAAT
>JAPQRQ010000002.1:3217662-3229585 GCA_037367365.1 Apogon talboti
GTCTATCTGTCTATCTGTCTATCTATCTATCTATCTATCTATCTATCTATCTATCTATCTATCTATCTATCTATCTAACATTACAGCTTCTAAACACATTCCTTCACTTCCACCTGGTTTGCATAAAAGCATCCTACACTATAGACCAAACACTAATAACACTAATGCAGTGAATGCGTACACTGACCTTCACTGAGCCTTTATGATTGAGTGAATGAGCAGAGTTTATGAGTGGGGGTCCACAGCGGCACATTGATCCACACTATTGTCCATGTCACTGCTACACTGATGGATGATGGACATCCAGACTGACGGTCAGTTATTTGACAGACACACTCGCTTTTTGAGATATTTGTGTGCGCAGTAGCCAAAGTTCAGTTGTTAGAATCATGAGAAGTTTCAATGACAGCAGATCATTAACCACACGTCAATTAAAAATGTAAATAAGGTTTGGGGTGCACCCATCTGTTTCCACTCTCATCTGTGGTTTTTGGTGACATTTTGGATGATTGCAGCCTTTAGAGAAGTTTACAATGAAAAGTCAACATTTAGAGGAGAGTTTTGTAAGAGGTAAGAAGCACCTGCCAGGGCTGGAAATGAACCCAGTGCCTCAGTATGTTAGAGTGTAATACCTCTAATGGCCACTAGAGGCTGTTCTGAAATACCCAGGCTACCACACTGGAAAAAAGGGTTTTCAAGAAAGTAAAAAAAAAAGAGCGTTGTACCTGATCAAGGGTGTAGAAATAGGAATAAAACAGAGAAATGTATATGAAAACATAATTATTCCAACTTTATGGGCAAATATGTATTTTGAGGTCAAAGGAAATTACAAGTACATAATAAAACACTACTTAAGTACAAAATGTGCAACAGATGAAAATTGAATGAGTTTTTTTTACACTGTGAGTACATGTGCTGTCTTTATATTGTACTCGTAGTTGAATCTCTACACCTGTTTTAAATCTTTTTACATACTGTAAGTAGATGATGTATGAACTTCACCTCTGCTAACAGGTAACTCTTTATCGGCTTTAAAAGAAAAACCCACATAAAGCATATTAGTCAAACTGTCGCCTTCAGGTGAAACATAAAATAGTTTCACTCTGACCAGCCTTGGTTGGCGTGTGAGGCCCTTTGTCGTCGCCAGTGTTCATTCCTCATATTTCACATTTTGATCGAGTTTTTCAGTCTCTGCTGAATTGGAATACCGTTCGTATACAGGGCTAAAGCGTGGAAAACACTTTACTCCGGCGCTCTCTCTCCAATCACGGCCCCGCCTCCACCAGATACTTGAACACAATTAACGCGCCGCGAGAAGTGATTTGAAGGCTGAAGCAGCTGCTGTCACTTGACGTTCTCAACCTGTAATCACCAAATTCCACTCACACGGTTCCCTCCGCCGTCCGCTTTAATAGAAATAAACCAGGAGATTAGAAGACATGGCTGCGAACTCGACGAAAACATATGAGCAGCCACGCCAAGTGTGTCTCAACCTGAACACTTAACTTCAGCTCAGTACGATCCATAGGATGTCGAACGTTTCCCACAGCAGTTAACACATTGCACTGATTAGGAATAATAGTGATTAGTGAATATTAAACCTGCAGTGCTCCAGAGTTAACGAACTTTCATACATTTTAACCCTTTCATGCATGAATTATGAAAAAGTATCTAGTTTTTTTTTTTTGATTGATTTTATTAATCAAAATTAGGCTAAAGTTGAAATGCATTTTGAATTTTTTTTTTTTTTTAAATATTGTTTTATTAAGAAGGTATTTAAATGTCCATGTATGCGGACACCATGCAACAAAGGGGTCAAAATGTTAAAAATCAATAAATAGCCTTGGATGAAAAACATGCAACATTATGAGAGTTTAATGTCTTTATAGGATATACAAGCACATATAAGAAGAAAAAAACTGATTTGACATGTTTAGAGAGGGAGAATCCTCACGGTGCTATGAATACTTGAGTCTAAATACCATAGAGCTGTGATCAAGATACCTGATAGTTTTAATTGAAGTGTTGAAAGATTAATGCTTTATACCTGACGACATTAACATTTATCAGACATAAAAAGATGCCCAAACCTTATAAATGAGAAATGTAGTATAATGTTATTTAATGAGGATTTTAGACCTTTATTTTGTTGTATATTTATATTAGTTGTCTGATGCATGGCGTCCACATGTGTGGACAGTTGGTTTTCAGGGTGTACAAGCTATATTTTATATCTAATTCCTGGAGCATTTAGCACATGGCCATCACCTGCAGCCATCTGAACTTTACGAGATCACCGAGCAGTCCAAGTTGTAAAACTGAGATGATACTTGTTTTCACTGTATTGCTTAGGGTCTATAGAGACTGCCCCCATGTGGTGTGGAGAATATTGTTTTCTTAACCCTTTGGAAAGTGAGATTAAACTGTGGACGTCATGCATGAAAGGGTTAATTCAATAGGGAATTAACGTTCTGGTATGTGGGTGAGTATATTATGTACACTTTGCTTTTCATGTTATTAAATGCCATATTATTTTCCACAATTTGCTTTAGGTCAGAATTCAAAAGTTAGAATATTTTTGCATTATTTTTAAAATTCAGACCCAATCACTAAAATCAGCACATTGTAAACAATGTTAAATTCCTACACTACCACCCTTCTACCAAGTGAGTAAAACATGCAAATTGACGCATTTCAGAACATTTAACATTTGACCTAGCACAAAAAATAATAATGCATATTAACCAGTGTTGATGTTAATCTTTGACATGTGCCAGAATGAAAAAATAAAATGTAGTATGTTAAAAAAAAAAAAAGTTTTCTGTGTTTTTTGCATCAAAAAATATGGTTTGTTTCCAGTACAAACATGGCATTTAAATGGTTAAAAATATGACAGTTATTGAGTATTTGGTAAATTGTTATGGCTCAAATTGGTGACATACAAAAAAAAGTAAAAAGTTCCAAACAGACTGTATGAAAAACATTTTGACATTACTACAGTGCTGTGTAGATGATGGACTTTGGTGTTTCGGAAGGAACGGTGATGAGGAAATGGATGACATGGAGAACCTCCACTGGAAACCGACTCGCAATAAATATTTATATAAATGAAGATCTAAGTGTTATTTACATATTGTAGCCCCTATATGCAATGAAAGTAGGGGTCATTACCTGGAGTCTCCACCAGGGGGAGCACAGCGCTGTTATGGGTTATGGTCATTTCAGGGGTGGCTGGCCCTTCTCACTCATGACAAACATGAATGGTGAATGTAAAACTTTGACTTGAGATTGTGTGTTGTCCTGACTGTATCTGCAGACACTGCGAATGTACTTCTCCTTGTACAATACCACCTTAAATAATGGCTTCAACAGGACGTTTACGGTAAACAGCAGCTTTTCTTCAAAGACATTTTGATATGTTTTTCGGTCCTGACAGGAGGCCATTCCGTCTTCGTTGCATTACGCTGAAACTTTCATGCATGTGTGTTATGGAAACCAGTGGAATTCATCTTATTGCTTCATTCAGGTGTGAGGACGTGTTTGCTCATATTATTATTAACTGCATTAAGTATTTTCAGACTCACCCCCGACTGACGAGGACTTCATGAATCTATGGGAGAGGCATGTCGGACACCACTTTGTTGTCATATTTCACCGTTTACTGTTTACTTTCCTCATTTGCAGTTTGACAGGAGTCGCTCGTCTCTGAAGAAGCCTGTCACATCCATTTATGAGATATGAGGAAAGTGAAGGGCAGCCAGCGAACAGGCAGGAAACATTTAACTAGAAAAGAGAAATCCACAGCTCTTAACATAAAGTGCAGAGCGGCAAGGTTGTGTTCCGTGTTCCTGAAACAATCAATCTGTCCGAAACAGAGGGGTGACAAATTAATTAAACCGCACCATATGAGCCGCATCCTTTTCATAGTCAAATCGTTCAGTGACAAATTATGTCCAACGGATGGAGACGGAGACATCGTGGAGGAGACCACTGTCATCGGCCTGTGTGGTAGGAGCCTACATATGATAGGAACATGTCTAGTGTTTATGTTCTGCTTGTTTATGACTTGTATATGATCCCAAAGCATATGATGTAGGGTTAGTCTGTCTGTCCTCACATTGTCTATCATTCATTTCTGTTTTTATGTGCCTTTCCTTCTAATGGTCCATATGTTGATGGGTTATAACATGTAAATGGTTACAGATATCAGTATAGTTACTAATGAGCACTGATAGGAAGTCATATATGGACTTTCATGTGACCTTTGAACTTGAGTAACCTTGAAGTTCACCGATGTCTACATTTCAACAAAGTTCTTCAAAATCGTTAGTCGGATTCATTTCAAATTTTACATGTAGCTTTCTTAGGACAAAGGCGACGAAGCTTGTTCACAGGTTTGATACATTTTTGAAGCAAGGTGATGGTAAACACAGGCCGTGTGATGACTGAACGGAAATCAGGTGAGTATGGGCGGGGACTGGACCTGAGGAGGCGTGGTTAGGAATGGTTGCAATTTCAGTCTCCTGTATGTGCTGTACATATGGCAAAACTGACAATAAAGCTGACTTTAGTAAAACATATCTATCTATCTATCTATCTATCTATCTATCTAGTTTCAGTATTGTATTATAAATAAATCAGAATCCACATCCAATATTTTATGGAAAAAAAAGGAAAAAATGTGCTGTCATTTTAATTAGGTTTTTTTTTTCCTGTGTTAATTAGGAATATTTAACAGGGGTCAAAAATAGCTTGATAAAAATACTTCTAATTAATACTCAGAACAAACTTTCAGATTATGCATTAGAGTCATTGAACAGTGTCAGTACTTTAACACTGTGTCCACATATGGTTTGACAGATCTGCACAACGAGGCGACTGTCATTAGGTTCCGTGTTCCTTTTATTCTGAACAGTGAACCTACACTGTTTGCCACTGGAGAACAGAATCACCAGCATCGGTTCACTCGGAGTTTTGAAGTCGGGAACATTTCTCCAGAGAAGTTATCAGAAGTTGGCAAGACTGTGTGTGAATGTGGGATTTCCTCAGCAGTGGCTTCACTGGGAGGAAATCCTGCAGCGGTGCAGCTGCAGCTTCTATCTGACTCTCCTGATGAAAAACGATGCTGTAAGAATCCACTGCGTTGAAAACCGACATCAGTGGGTCCCAAACGAGGCTCTGTGTGAGTTCCTCTGTGACCTGCAGTGATCACAGACCTTTAAGGCTCCCAGACTGGAGCTCTTCAACACTGTCTGTGCAGATAAAGGGTGCACTGTTGACAACGTTACTGTATGTGTGAATGTATTCAACTTGCACTAGAGCCTCCTCACAGTCCACACTAAATCTTACTAGGTTTTTTAAGACAACTGTCCACACGACCTTTGCTTTTCAAAATGCACTATATGGACAAAAGTATGTGGACATGTTGAATTCAGGTGTTTCTTTTCTATCAGGGTTCTGAGGTACAAAACAATAATGACAAATGTCAGAATAAATCAAATCCTCATGAACAGGACATCGTACAGCTGTAGAAGTGATTTGTTTCAATAGTTTTGTCCATATATTTACAAACATCAATATTTCCTAAAGTTTAATGGTAGATTTTACTTCCTCAGTGAGATGTGATGAAAGTAGATGGTTAGTTGTGGTAGAAAATTATTATTTACAGTCAGAGCACGAAAAATATTTTAGAAATTTAGAGGTAGAACATTTAAAATCATAGTCATGGATTAAAAAAAATGATGTTGAGAAAAATTAAGTGAAAACAATATAAAACTATCATTATTATTCATGTGAGTTATTTTACATTGTTGTAGGTTAGGTATATACAGAGACTAATATAGATTTTCATCCATTTATTCATTCATTCATTGTCAGCATAAAGACATCTTTTTAATGCCTAAACCTAATCAAACCATAATTATGACATTATGAACTTCAGTTCATGTAGTCAGACAACACTTGGTTAAAACTGTAAATCATCAATAACACTAAAAAAAGGGAATTTCATCATTTACTATAACATATATTATACTGTGATTTTATACACTTTTTTCACCCTCTGGTGGTGGTAAACTACGTTTGTATCCACAGCTGCCCTGGGGCAGACTGATGGAAGCGTGGCTGCCAATTCAGGCCTAGCGGCCCCTCCGACCACCACCGAACATTCACACGCATTCATACACCAGTGTGGGTGGCACTGGAGGCAAGGTGGGTGAAGTGTCTTGCCCAAGGACACAACAGCCCATGACTCGGACAGAGCAGGATTCGAACCAACCCTTCGGTTATTGGACGACCCGCTCTACTTCCTGAGCCACGGCCGCCCCAAAATATACACACACACATTTCTAACTGATAAAACAGACATTTCAGTGATAGACGTCTGTAAACGGTAACTTCACCACTAGATGTCACTAAAAACCACACACTCAACTTCTGACTTTTGAACTTATCCTTTAAATTGTATTTTATCCTCCGTGTCCTATAATCACTTCTTTCAGATATAAGCTCATGGAAAATCAAGGCTGTAGAAGGTGTTGAAAACAGACCCCCAAGGGCTCATGATGAAACGACAAAACATGTTCACTGTGGCTCATTATTATTGGTCAATCAGAACAACAACATAAAACATAAGGGTAAAACCTCACCCAGTACCACTTCAGTGTACGGTTGTTTTTATTGGTAGTACTTTTGGGAACTGCTTGGTGACCAGCCCCTCTTCTTAAACCTCCTTATCTGTATCTATATTATGTTATTTTAACTTTTCCAGATAATTTTAAGCCTTGATAAAGATTCCCCTGGTCCTGAATTATCAATGTCAACTTGTATCACCTCTGACTGTGACAGAGTAAACGTGTTGCATTGTGGAACGTCTGTAGCCTACTGTTGCTAGGCTAGTGCATTCATATCAAAGAAAATTACCCCACTGCTTCCAAGAACCTGATAAAAGAGAGACGGAGAGTTGGATTACCTGTACTTGCACAAACACAAAAGTGCTGTGTGTTCATGTGCTGCTTCAATGGATGTATTTCATGTTTCACTTTCCCGACAAGAAAAGAGATCGAGGACGAAGACTGACTTTTTCCTCATTCGATTGAAAAGATCTCAGCGAAAATTCTTCCCACTGTGGACAAGTCTGCATCTCATCATAACAAGTCGATAAACAATAATTGAAATCCATCCATCCATCCATCCATCCGTCCATCCATCCATCCGTCCATCCATCCATCCATCCGTCCATCCGTCCGTCCATCCATCCATCCATCCATCTGTCCATCCATCCATCCATCCGTCCATCCATCCATCCATCCATCTGTCCATCCATCCATCCATGCATCCATCCGTCCATCTGTCCATCCATTCATCATCCATCCATCCATCCATCCATCCATCCATCTGTCCATCTGTCCAAACTCTGCAGGTTTTCTGGATTGCCACTAGTTCACAAACACACCCCACTGTACCTCAAAACGCTGAGTAACCGAGGAGGAAACCTGGTCGCAACCACTCTGTCAGCCAATACATGTGGGTGATAGGCTTTTAATTGCATAATGTGATGGTGTAAACAGAACCGAGACGCAGCGAGAACGGGCACTAATTGAATCCGACTAACTCCACCCACAGGTCAGACACATTTGGCCTTATTAAGAACAATGTGAACATGTAACCTGCTTTTAATCATTCAGGAGCTGCAATAATTAAATTAAAGAAGCAGGAAAAAGAACATACAGGTTATTAGGAAGCTCCGACTAAAAGATCAGTCGCAATCCAACGATTTATTAAAGGTCTGATAGAAATACAGGCATTTCAACGCCTCAGGTAATAATTGAATTTGGTGTCATTTCTTTGCAGATGTGTTTCTATAAGAAGGTTTTTTTCTCATGATATTTATCATCTATTTAAGCCTGGAATAAAACACTCAGAAAAATCAAACTTCAAACTCCTGTATTTATTCTGTTTTCCTATATTTTTCCATCAGTCTCCATTACTCAGGTGTTTGATTAGAAGCTTCTTGTAAAGTCCACATTTTACATTTTCTTTATCTGAGAATGTATAATTTTACTGAAATTAAACTAGACATGTTTTCACTGTCACTGTTTCAGATTCCACGTGATTTCTTTTCCTACACATCTAATCTTTTCTAAGCAATTTTAAAACAGTGGTTGTTAGTGGTTGGTTTATATTTAATTAAACCTTAAAGACCTAAACTTATTTTTGTGGTGACTTCCAAATAAATTTTCTTCCACATTGAACATTTCCTAATTGATTTATGACCATTTATCATATTTATTGTCCTATGCATTTTACATTTTTCTGTGGAAATTAGGTGTTTTCCTATTTTTTTGTTTACTAATCACGTACATGTTCATAAAAGCTCTGAGTAAATTCAAAGGTCATTATAGCAAATCGGACATGTGTTTCCATGTTCACTACGGAGCCTCTGAACATCCAAATGGGTCATATCTGATGACCATGAAAAGATGACAAACTGTATTTACACCAATTATCTACATGTATTAATAGGATTAGTGGATCAACAGGTATTAACCAGTTTAGATCAGTATATGGTTTTGGTTGCCAGTGGCTGTTTAGGTCTCTGAGGGTTAATTCACTTTTTTTTTTAGATGAACAAGGACACAAACGGTGATTGCTAATGCTGTAAAAATAGATGATTGACAGCTGTGTTGACCAATCATGGTCCAGAATCTGTCTGATGTCTGACCAAGAACCAATCAGGCAGCCGGTTGTGTTAAGATAAGGCTTCTAATTCTGTTCCAAGGGAAACATGGCCAAATTTCATGGCCAAGTTTGTAACATTGGTAGGAAACATCAGCACAGTGCTTGTGTACATGATGTGGTACATGGGTGTCAAACTCAATTTAATCCAGGTTCCACATTATAACAGTATAACCTATAAAACACATGGCAACTCTAAACTTTTGTCTTTGTTTTATCGTGAAAAAAGTAAAATGACATCATGAAAATGTTCACATGTACAGACTATCATTTAAAAATTTTCTACAGACAACAGTAGATCTACAAATACACAAAACATTTAATAACAGGTAAAATATTGGTAAAATTGCACTTATATTTAAGACATTTCAGGTCGCACATGGTTGGTCAAGTTATTTCATTTTCTGTGAAAGGATAGTTTATAAATGTAAACATTTTCATGTAATTAGACTTGTTTTAGACTAAAACAAAGGGGAAATATTTGAGAAACATGTTGTCATTTCTGGGTTATTGTGATGATATTTTACTGGTCTGACCCAGTTCAGATTTAATTGGTCTGTATGTGGCCCCTGAACTAATATCTATGTTAATATTGTCACTGTTATTTTGTTCATTTCACAAATTCATCCCGTGGGCTGGACTGGACCCTTTGGCAGGCCGGCTTTGGCCCACGGACCATATATTGACGCACCTGATGTAGCACATGGGAGGACGCAACATACAAATACTGAGGCAAAATTCCAAATCTAACCTCAGATATGTTTGAGCCACAGTTGATGTTGAGGATCCACAGCAGCTGGCAAATCATCTTAAAGGATAATTTACAACATATCTACTCACTTATCCTCATCAATAATCACTTAATCAAAGACCAAAACTCCGCCTCAGTGGACAATGCTGCAGGGTAAAGACGGCAACAAGGAGACAAGAGCTGTTGAGAAGATACTGAGGGAGTCATCGACAGCGAGAGTTACTTGGAAAAGACACAGTGGAGGATGAAGACTGAGAAGACTGAGAGGAGAGCCCACTCGAGGTGTCATGAAGTCTGAAAACACAGTCATTTAATCCATGTTAAGGACCGGACAAACAGACCAGTAGAATAGAAATAGGACTTAGAACTCTTTGGGTAAAAATGAACAGTTAATCCCAATACTTATTACTTTACTGAAGTAGATTTTTCAAGTATCTGTATTTTACTTGAGTATAATATATGAATATGACAACATTTTACTTTTACTTCCTGTAAGTATTACTTCCTACTTTTGATTACGCAGAATCTTCATCAGCACTTAATGCAAAATATACATGTTCCTCTTTAAAACCTCAGTGCATTATGGGATGATGATCACCTGCCAGGCATTTGACATACAGTACTGTGCAGAAGTCTTAAGCCGCTCTTAACTTTATTGGTTTTTCCACAGTTGTTTCTTTTCTGAAATTCTTGTCTTTAACAATGCCTGTGAAATGGCAACAAAAAAACTGTGTGGCCCAGACACTGATGAAATGCTGGTTTGATAGGGATGTAAACAGTAGCTGTGTCAGCCCAGGGGATAAGGCGTTCACACTGTCAGCCCAGGGGATAAGGCGTTCACAGTGTCCCCCTCATCCTCCAGTGAGGGGTACTCGCTGTCCAGTGCTGAAATCTCTGATCAGGCCCAGGTTAAAGAGGAGCTGTCCAGTGCTGAAATGACTGATCAGGCCCAGGTTACAGAGGATCTGTCCAGTGCTGAAATGACTGATAAGGTCCAGGTTACAGAGAAGCTGTCCGGTTCTGAACCCAGTGACAATATCCTGGCTGCTGTGGCTCAGTCTGTTTTAAGGCTGTTTTAAATGTGTATCTTGTTCCAGAGGCTGGACAATGCATTTGTACATTATAATATATAATTACACTTCTGCTAAAGCGACAAACCAATGTGTGGCCTAAACATTTTGCAATAGTACTGGTATGTCTTATGTGCTGGTTAAAGTTGCTTCTTATATGCTGTAAACCAGTGATTCTCAACTGGTGGGTCGTGACTTTGAATTTATTTATTTTTTTATTTACCCCAGGGGGATGTTTGTGTTTGTTACAGTTGCTCCATTCAAATATATATATATATATATATATATATATATACATATATATGATCATTTTTCAAAAATGTCTTTGACCTCATATCATCCCTTTCCTTGGAAACTTTTCTTCACATCACTTTTATCTGTTACTTAAACCAGCACAAGAACCAATGGTAAAAAGTAAAATGAGTTGAATTTTTTTTTTTTTTTTTTTAGAAAAGTCACTTTCTTATCAAATGACAGCAGTGATTCCTGTATAATTACAGGGTTTCTTTGGCTACATTGCATGTTGAGTGTGTGCAATCCGACATAATGAAAGCACAGACTGTCCCTGTGCCAATGTAATCCCTCTAAATGTATGAAAATAGAAGCTCGCTATTGTTGGAGTCAGCGTGCTGCCTCAGCATATACATCCTCTGACACCATTTGGAAGAGTTGCACCCTGGGATATTCTCTCGCTGGGACAAAATCCATCTCGATCCATCTCCCCTCTGGCACAGCGAGAGGAAGTTTGATTGATTTATCAGGCCTGCGTCTCCCCAGCCTCCCTTTAATGAGACAGTAATAGCCCACGGTCGGCCGGCACTCCAGAGACGAATGTGAAGGAGAGGCGAGCGCAGAGAGCAGAAATGTGGACAGAATATGTAACCTGAGGTACAATCAATCCCACACACACAGACCAATGGTAAGAGAGGCAGAGAAAATGATAGAGACGGCCAGAAAGAAGCATTAGACAGACAGGATGACAGAGGCAGCAAGTCAGAAAGTAAGGAAGCACAGTGGACGGAGAGGAGAGACAGTTGGGAGATGGAAACACAAGGAGGCTCATGTTGAAGCCAATGGAAACTAAACACACAATACCCTTCAAACTGTCTCATTTATAGGCTCTTATGTAGATGGTGTGGTTTCAACACACAGAAGACCTGACTTTGGAAAAGTTTGCATGGTGAGAGTATGCTGGTTGAATTATTCCATTAAAACAGGTACATGTAGGTTAACCCATAAAAACTTAAATATCCACCAGTGACCACATGTATCTACTGATGTAAACTGTCTAATACCTGTTGATCCACTAATCCTATCAATACATGTCAACAATTGGTGTAAAATACAGTTATTCATCTTTTCATGG